>CANYBF010230435.1:0-45309 GCA_948192965.1 Dalechampia spathulata | reverse complement strand
ACATATATATATATATATATATATATATATATATATATATATATATATATATATATATATATATATATATTCAACTTATCCCCTAATTAGAAGCTGTAGGAGTGCTTGCCAATTGCTTCCGTAATTTGTACAATCAACAAGGATTCCCAATGCCTACTTAGCTCATTATCTTTTCAATCTAAAGCACTAAGTTCCTTTATTAGATTTAATGCTTGTACTTATCTACCATTGACTTAAGGCTACTCAATATTAAATGTTATGGTTATATGGTCTAGGTAGGTTTCATGTACAGGAAAATTCCACTAACTTCTAGAATTTGAAAGTTTAAAGTACCTGTATCCTAAAGTTATCTAAGTGACATCAATTATTCTACTAAATTGAAACAATTCAATGGTTGGGCACTTGCAAGCCACTAAGTATCATTTATACCCTCTTTCCAGCTTAGAGTTCAAATTAATTACTGTATTTGAATCATGTCAAATGACCTTAACTTTCTAGTGAGATACATTACCAACCAAGGGTGTTCTTTATACCAATGCCAAGTCTTGAATCTCAAGCATAGGAATAAGTTAGGGGTTGTACTACATTGCTTCCTTATTTCTTTCATGGGGTGTATACAATTATTAGTATTCCTAGTTATTTTCACATATTTGAATAACTTAGTTCAGCCTTAATTTATCATATAAAAACCTGTTCATTCACCATTTACTTATAATTAATCTACTACTAAACAAATTAATCCTATATGACTGCTAAGATCATAGAAATTCTTAGTTCTTTAACCATCTAGTTGGTTACTCCCTACAGTCTTCTATTGTATTTTTGACTTTATCTATTTAACTCATATTTTTAAGCAATTAATACATTGATGACCATATTATATGCATCATGAAAGAGAAAAATTAAGCTACTCATTTAGTCAAAGAAATGCATAATTCTTATATATTAAATTAGTTGATCATTCTTTCCAAGACTGCATTACACCCTATCATTTATATGTGTATAATTCATGTAATCCAATACTACATAAGATTAGTATATGATCTATTTCTTGTATAAGTTTTATTGTATTAATATTATTTCCTCTTAAAGTTGTATGAATAATCTTAACTCAACAGGTTCTCTACTTAAATTTATTACCTTATTCACACTCAAAAAAGAGAGGCATATATTCATATTACATATATAATTAATTCTATTCACTAAATAGCAGCTATGTATATCAACCATTAAGAACTTTTATAATACAACTTCATTCTAATAAAGTGGCTATTCCTTAACTCCTTGGTAACTACAAAAAGGAACTAACATGTACACACATGCAAGTTATTACATAAATGATTATCACACCCAGTTCAACCTATGAATTCCTTCAATTTAATCATAAGTAGAGCAGTTAAATCATACAAGATATGTATGTTTAAGTTTCTTAAAGCTCTACACCCACTTCATATGCAAACATATACATAATCATAATCAAACCAACTTACCAAGTAACAAACTCAGATGAGATTAAGTCTCCACAATAGTTTTTTTATCCTTCTAACTATACGATTTATCTTGCTAAAGAAAAGCAGTTAACCACCATTGTTGGCTCATAAAATATCTTTCCAACAAGGTTCTAAAGAGCTTTCTTTCTCCAGTTCCCCTCTCATAACTCCAATGGTTACTTATGATGCAGAAACCCAAGACCTTTACTCAAGGATCCTTGACTTGTTGATTTCATGAACTCCTTCATAATTGATTCAAGCTAACCAAGGATTTGTTAAACCTTCTTAGTTGACTGAATACCTAAATAGTTCTAAGGATTTGGAAAACCCTTAACCCAAATCTAGTGGTAACTAAGTGTAAGTTAAATAGGAAAAATAATAATCTAACCTAAGAATAAACTCAAGAAAGACAATCAATCACATTAGTATAAAAATTGAAGGAATTATTCTCACAAGAATAAAACTCAATATGAAAGAAAAGAAAATAATCATTGAATGAATTCTACCATTGGCATGCACTAGTATTTATAGTATCTAAGAGACAATCCAACCTTAGATGAATTTACATTCCTATTCCTATTCTAACTTAGAAAAACAATAAAAAAATAATAAATAATAAGGGAAATTCATGCAAACCAATTAGTCTTGGAATTGGCCTAAGTAATTAACCTTATTAGACTTTATTCTTAGTCTAATGACTAATAGGAATCACAATAAGGCTTAGGCTTGATCAATTAAACCCAATACTTACTAAATCAAGCTTTATTAACTACTGTTGGGTTGGCTTTTGTGTTAGGTACATGAATAGTACTTAATCTACCTAATTTCTTTAGACAAAACATTAACTACTAAGTTTACATTGTTCTATGTAGCTTGGACAAAAAACCCCAAGCTTAAGTCTTCATAGATTAGGAATCCTAGTTGGATTAGGAATCCTAATTGGAGTAAGACTCTTCATTCTTTAGGAATCCTAGTTGGAGTAAGGCTCTTCATTCTTCAGTTCTTTTGTTACTTTTGACAACTTTAGGAATCCTAGTTAGATTAGGACTCTTCCTTCTATTAGTGTATACTCTAGAGCATCATGTTTTATTATAATTTAATATTGAACAATTTATCAATAAGAGGTATTATTCATTATTTAGTTTGCTTGAAAGGTTATTAACTAAATAATGAATTCCAAGATATTGAAACGGTACAAGGGAATTCATAAAGAGTTTATAAAATGAGATTCTTATTGTATGCAAATGTTTAATATCTAAATTATCCTTGATTAATGTATTAATAAGAATGGATATTATTAATGTGGTTGAGATCAACATATATTATACTTCCTTTTAGAATGATTCTCATTCATCATGATAAGAGTTGTCTAAAGTGAACATGTGGATGAGCAGTTTAGGATTGACTCATTAGAGGCCTTGCCAGTGAGATTTTGTATGGATGATTAATCTATATCTGTGAAATATATCTCACTCATATCAGTAGTGCAAGTATCCTTAAGACTTGAGATAACAAGGTTATCTTAATTATGGATCACTATGTTTTGACTCCTATGTTTTATTCCTCCTTAGGAGGCATTCATAACTTTCAGGTTCGATATAATGTGAAGTAGTTGAAGGTATTTATTTATCAATAAAGGATTCACCACCCCAGATTAAATGTAGGGGTTTTATCTCATTAACTCATGTAATATTCTTTATTCAGGAATCTCTAACCAGAGTAGAATGCCTATAGATGAATGAGTTTCATAAGGGAATTTTAGGAATAAAGATTATGGTGCATGAAATATCAAATTTAGGGCATGATTTAACTTACTTGATTATGCATTGAGTTGATAGTAATCCATACTCAAACCTAAATGAGATAATGGATGGTGAAAAGAATTTATTGTAGGGAATCTGATATAGAAGGTTTGTAGTCAAACTAATGACCTCTTGGCATTTAGGTAGTCATGATATATGACTAGATACTACTCTTGATTTACATATGATGTTATTAAATAGAGTTTAATAATATATTCATATGTTGCCAACATGTCAAGAACCCAAAAGATCGCACACTAAAAGTAAGAGGAATGATAATCATGAATAGATATTGATGAAATAATATTTTATGGTTATAAGATAAACTAGACATTTGATGTTCATTTGAAAGAGCATGAAAAGATCTTTGATTTGATACCAAGATCACTTAAATCTAATAGGTAAAACTCAAGATAAAAGTGATCTAAGATGACATGTTCTATATGCATATCGTATGCGGGCTTGGACGTGAATTAGTCCATATATGAGTGTCACATGACTTATTCATGTGTTATAAGTCAGAAGGAAAGGGCATATGATTATCATGTGCTTTTGGAGGGATTTTAAGTCATGCACATGCAAGTCACATGCCTGAAGTATGTGACATGTGTATGCATATGACTTAAGTAACCTAAAAACCTAATTAGGTTTTTATAAGTTGTCTGATATAACTTTTAAGGTTACAGAACAAGGAATTTTGACTGCCTCCTTCCTCCAATTGTTCCAAGCCATTCAAATTTTAAGAATAAGAAGAACAATTTGACTTTTGATAGAAGATCAAGAAGTAAAACTGAATTCATTCTTATTCTTCATCTATTCTTCTTTATTTTGTTTTACTAGTCTCAAAAACAAAATAAGTAATATTGATTACTAATCATTCCTATTGCTTATATGGATAGTTTGAAGATCCTCTACATTGTGGATTGAAAAGTTTGCTACAACTTTTTTGATGAACAAAAACAAAGGAGATATACATAAAAGTAAGTTTTTGATTTCTTCTTTAATGATCTTCTTGTTTATTGATGTATTCTATGAATTGAATTGCTAGATCTGATGAAATCACCTATTTTAAAAGTTTTAAACTACATCTTCTATTACTAAACATGTTTTCATAAACCAACACCTTCTTCAGTTCTTCTATTGGCTTTGATAACTAGGAATCTTAGTTGGAT
This sequence comes from Dalechampia spathulata, assembly GCA_948192965.1. Taxonomy (NCBI): domain Eukaryota; kingdom Viridiplantae; phylum Streptophyta; class Magnoliopsida; order Malpighiales; family Euphorbiaceae; genus Dalechampia; species Dalechampia spathulata. Next base: position 40,845 of record CANYBF010230435.1, on the reverse strand, counting down.
TAGGAATCCCAGTTGGATTAGCATTATTCGTTTTCATCTTCATGATGACTTTAACCTATAATAAAACTTCATTAAAGAATAAGTTTGAATTTATTATATTCAAATCTTTGGATTTGCCAATTGAACCTCCAAATCTCCATCTAAAATGCTTCCAACTAATACTATGGTTGAATTTGAAATTTTGATGATATGAACATAGAATTTCCTTGGTCATGATTGTATTAACTTATTAAAAATTTCTCAGGTCACTGCATTAATCTTTAGCCTAATTGGACCCCTTTCCCTTAAGTGGTAATAACTTGGAATTTTGTAGGTCAACATGCTTCCATTGCAACCTTATATTTTACTTTTTATTATATATATATATATATTTTTTATAATTTCACATGTAGTGTTTCATATACAGTTCCATACCCATGTTACATACTCTAATCATACGGTTCAATAAAACCAACTGTTTGTGCATAACTAGTCTTAAGCGCCATCGCTCTTTCTATACCCCAAAGTAGTTTACAAGTATGTCACCCACTCAAAAATGACAAGTAACTCAATGTATACATGCCCCTTTCAACTGTAAAATTCTAGCACCAACCTGTATATAATTCCATCATTATAATTCCTACAATCCTCTCATTTTTCATGCATAAGATAACATTCCAAGATTCTTTAACTAGTTTTGTTTAATAAATTCTTTTCATCATTGCATCGGACATAACTAAGGACTTGTACATTCACTGAAGTGGTCCAACGATGTTTAAATACTAGTAGTAAATGGTATCATTCCCTAATCAAGTCAACAACAATAAAGTTACTAATTACTCAGATAAATCAAACCATAATATTCTTTATTTATATGGATGAGTTTCAGGCGAAAGGCACATTATAAACATGTCATATAGAGGACATTTAAGGTTAAGATTATATTGATAGAATCAACCTGATTATATCAATGGTTTATAGCCCTCTAAACAAACTAAATACAAATGAATTATATACTTATCACTAGCACAATTTCATTACATGTGATTATACTTATAAGTTCAATACATTTCTTTTTTTTTTTGTATGACTTAGTAAATACTATAACAACACTTAAATAAAATACATATATGTATTATTAGTCCATGGAGCCAACCTTATACCATTGAACAAGGAATGCAACGTATTTATATATTTCAATCTATAAAAACTTCTCTATAACCTTTAAAGGGTGCTTAATAACAATGCTCTCTTTAATGTTAATTCACTAAAATTGATTTATTCTATTAATACTGCTCTTTCAAGATTAAGATGTCTACATAGCTTCCTCCAACTTCCCCTCTAATATATATACACTCCAAAACATAAAAGAAATAAATAGTTCTATTCCCATACCATCTGACATAAATAAATATTTAATATGCTTAAATTAATTCAAACATAATAAATCATATATGCATAATCATATAGAAATATATATCTATAATGATGGATGTGACACTGTCAAGATTATTGATGGTGTTAGTTTTAATAAAATAAGTGTTTGATTATTTTTCATTACTTCATTAACATACTATTTCAACTTATCATATTCCTTATTGTAGTCTCTAATAAATTTAGATAGCACCTTCATTTTTAACCTTTTATAGAGAGTTTCACCAACATGCAATTTCAACTCTTTCATATAAAGATCTTACAATTCTCATAACTTTATAATGAGTTGTGAGATGATCTTGTCCTTGTAATGTTACGATGATAAATTATGTATTATAAAATCTATTTTTATTTTTTTGATACCTTTTCATAACATATTTTTTAAAATGATTTGCTTGAATTTTACAACATTCTTAAATACCATACAAACTTCATATAATGGAATTTGACAATTTAAATCATATTCCATCCTTCAACTTTTACCTCTTTATGATGCATTATGTTCATCACCATCTTTCTTACTATACTTTTGCCTATAACTAAACTATCAAGGAACTACTCATCCACACAACTCTTTCTTTATATTTTTTTAACATAATTTTCATCAAATCTCACATATATTTCCAACTTCTCTAAGCTTCAATGGTGAATTATTCTCATGAGGTTTCCTCTTACACTTTATCTATATTTTCAAAGTTTTTTTTGCATTTCTTAATTTATCATTCATTATTATGACATAAGTCATATGCCTTTCATTATTTTTAGTATCCTTTTAACCTGTGTTGCTTTCTTCTCCACCACTCATAATCTTCATTTAAATGCTCATTTTCTACATGTCAATTTATTGGTTCACCAAGTCATTAACTGTTTCACCAAATCTCAGCCCACTTAACTCACTTTTTCTTTTTAAACCCATATAACCCTTTAACTCACTTTCACATCTACCCTAGTTACATACATTTCTCGATATGCTTTCTAAGAATCTCTTTAGACCACTTTATCATATGCCTTGATAATTGCTAAATTATCATTTGCATAAAGCCTTAACTTATTAATTCTCCTAATTCTTTTAATTATTCATATGTCTCACATATAAATTTACTAATTTCTTATTTTTAGAACTTGATGCTAATTTCATCGTAACTTTATCACATATAATTAGTATAAAAAGGTTACTATCCCCTTTATGATATATACCATCTCTTTTAGTATACCCTAATTCCTCCACTAAACTCATAAGTCTAAGCATAAATAATAAATTATTGTTATTATTATGCATATCATCAATATTGCCATTAATATATGTCGGACTAGATTTATTCAAAAAAAATATCATCATGATGTCATCTTAAGTTTACAAGCTTATTTATTATTTTCACTATTAAAAATCAAAAAAGAAAAAATAACTAACACCATATTTTTAATATCCAAAATAGGGTTCTTAAAAGCCAAATTCATAAACTTTAAACAATTTTCAAAAATATATTACATACCTAAGTGTTCTCTCGCTCTTGATAAATATTATTTCTTTGATGTCTCTTTAAATCTCCAACAAATATAGTTTTCTTTTACATTGATTATACTTCTTATGCTATTCAACAAAGATAAGAGATTAGAGATTCTAATATGTAGACAATTTTCAAAAATCAACAATTAAAGGTCTTTCATATGGTGATTATTTTCTTCAATTTGATTTCAAGGGTTAAAAAGTGTAATAGGCAAAATAAAATACATTATTAAATAATGAAATTCACATCAAAATGTACTTTTATTAGTGATATTTGAAAAGTTCTTTTGATATAATAATATATTTGTTGGTATTTAATCTTAGTTTAAAAAATTAATGATTTCATAATCAACATACATTTTTCACATAAATAAATAGGAATAAATACAAAAAGATACATTGTGGTTTATGCAATTTAAAAACAAGATTATGATTTTTTATGATACTCTAGTATATTATATTATATGAAATCATTTATTCTAAATAGTTTATTACACAACCATTTTTTCAACCATAGTGTTTGAATAACTGTTTTTATTTAAAATTTGAATTTCATATATTATTTTATAAAATTGTTATTTAATTATTTATTATTAATCATCAAATTATGTATCTTGTTAGTTTTTTAAAGTCTAAATTGTAATGAAGAATTTTTTAGAATATAAAAATGAAACATGTATTGAAAATAATAGTTTATTTGCTTAAAAATAGTTATGTACCATTTAAATTATTGAATATTATGTTATGGAGATTGATATCACAAATGAACATGAATTTCATTGCTTAGTATTATTGGCTAATATAAAAATCAATAAATAAGTGTAATTTTTAAAAGATATATATTAATTTCAGGTCTTTCTTTGAAAATTGAATTTTAAATGTGATATGCTATTACTAGTATGTGATCCTCATCATTAAAAAAGCAAGATATATTTATTAAATTTATTATCCAATAATTTAGATGAATGCTAACATGATTGGATTTCATGGATCATAATTCTTTTGCTGTATGTCATCTTATTAGGAGAGGCCTCATCACGTATCCCATGAATCACAACTAAGCACCCAACAATGTTAAAAATATATCTATATAAAGATGTATATTGAGAAATTATAGCTAGAATTAGCATTATGTAGAAACTATAGCAAGGATTAAAGAGGAAAAAGGAAAACTTGATTGGGGAAGTTGATGAAAAATCTGACAACCTGAATCCCATCTCAGTTTAGCACTTATATATAAATATATATATATATATATATATATACATATTACTTGATTATTCCTCAGTTGAAGAAGGTGAAAACTCTTCAATCTTGTTTTTCCTTTGAACATGGATAATTCTCATCCTGTCATTATCTGTATTCATTTAATCTTTTACCTGAGATTTCTCAATTGAACTCTATTCAGTGCTAAATAAGCAACGAGCCGATAACCCACCAACATCAAAGCCATAACACAGACATCCACCCATAAATGATTAAGCCCCACAGCTTTAACCGCTGGAAAATCACCCACCCGACAAACAACTCCCTTGGAACATTCATAATAATCATCTTCACCATACTGAACACCAAGCAACAACTTGTAACAGTAGTAGCTGTAGCTTATATACTTTAGCCATACTATAAATGGAGGGATTTGTTGAACGTAGTATCCTCCTGCTATGAGAAACACCAGAGTTGTAACTGAAGCTAAGGTGGTTGCTTGCTTTATATCCATGAGAATAGCTCCAAGTGCTAATCCAAGGCTTTGTGAAACAAGGACGTTGTACAGAACAACAAGTAGGGAAAGGATGAAAGTTATGGGATCAGGCTTAAGTCCGCCCATCCAGTAGATTATGAAGACAAAAGCTGTTGGTAGGGCAAGCTCCAATGGCAGATCACCGATTGTTCTAGCAAGGAAATATGATGACAGATGATACATTCCTGATGCCCTTTCCTTTATCAGCATTCTTCTTTCTTGTGGGAATGTAAATACTGCATTGTAGAGGGGGTAAAAGCCCCAGAACACTGAGAAGAAGAAGATCAATGCAATCTGAAAAATACCAAGAATTTTTCTATTAGCATGTAATAATAAGAAGTTGACAGTGTGAAGCACATATGAGAGAATAATAGAACCATGATTAAAGTAGTGATTGTTTCGGCGAATATTATTACATTATTACTAATGACTAACATGATGGATGGAATAGTTAGATGTAAGTTGTGATGCAAATGACAGAAAATTCAAGGAGATGACGAGGAAGAAAGTTACTTACGCGATCCTGGATGTGGGAAGAAGGCGTGCGCCACCAAAGAAAACCACCAAGTATTGCAACACTTGTCACTTGGAAAATCCTTAACCTGTTGAATGATTCATGTCTTCTCTCTCTCAATCCTCTCTGAAATAGCACCTTGAACTGATGCCACCAGCTTGTGCTCCATTGTCCTGACTTCCTCTCCATTTCTGATATACACCATTAAATAAATGATTAATACTGTAATTTTTCTCCATAAACCACATCAATGTAGGTTACTTTATTGTGTTAAGAAGGAGAAGAGTACTTGTAGAAGCATCTTTGGTGAAGTTGTAGCCATTGGCATCCAAACTGCAAAGCTCAGTTTTAAGTCTAGCGGAGATGTTCTTGTCATAAGCAGAAATCAGAGTTTCCTTCACCATCTTTTGATCTTGATCATTGTTCTCTCCTTGTTCGGTTCCTGCTTTGGAATCTGGAGTAATGCCTGCAGGTTTCCATCAATTGTTGGTTATGATGTTCTATTAATTTAAATCATTTAAAATTCTGATAAAAATATTTAAAATAAATAGAAAAACAAACCTCTAGAAGAATAATATTGTAACTACCTAAACCATCGTTATCAAAAAAGATCAAAGTGTTTAATAGATATACCCTATCATAATTGTAATAATTAGTGCCTAATTTTGAAAAATGTAAAAAATCAAAAATTGCATCCTTCTTGTAAAATTGTAAAAATAATAGATTTTTAAAAATATTTATAAACATCTAATATAAATTTATAATTATAAGATAAGATATTATTAATTTTGAAAGAATTTTTAAAATGATATGATATAATTATAAACTATGTAATAAATGTCATAATTTTTATAAGGAAATAGAAGAGAATAACGTGGTGGGTTTTGTATAAGAGGGGAAGGTGGGGTTTGGAGAATAATAGTAAATAATGCAATGTGATATTGTGGAAGGTATAAGTTTGAAGCACCAAGATGAGTGGACCAGCTGCCATCCCACTCTTTACTCCAATTCTAACTACTAAGCCCATATTCTCCTACCCTTTATGCCTTTCTTCTTCTTCCTTCTCTTTTTTCTTTCTTTTTTTTTTTAAAAAAAATGAACTAAAACGATAATTGTAAGGCCTCTTAGTGGAGACAATTATATAATAAACAAGTAGAAGAAAATATGATGAATATCATATAACTCATTAAAAATCAGGAGAAATTATATCACAAAATGATATTAATATCAAATATGATGCTAAAAAAAGTGCTTTTTTAAAAAAAAAAAACTATTCATGTGAAAATACGTAATTTTCTGTTAATGGAAAAATGTTTCTCTGAGGTCGATATCAGGCAGGCCTACGTGGTATTGCATTTAAAGGAAAAGGAAGCCGAAGGAGAAAAATAGAGAGAATATAGAATACGAAAGACTAAATACCGTTGGCAAGATCAAGTAAGAGATCGGCCGGATTAATAGTCAGTGAAGTGGAGAAACCAATGGAGGAGAAGTAATCCAAGGCTGAAGATCCAGGGCCGCAGTAAATAGGGCTTCCTTCTGAAAGCAACACAACCTTATCAAACATGTGGTAAAGTCTGCTTGACGGCTGATGAATGGTGGTCACGACGGTTCTTCCTCCACTTGCCAGCCGTTTTATGGTCGTCACGATCCTCTGTGCTGTGGTCGAGTCCAAACCTGATGTTGGTTCATCTAGCAGTAACAAACTTGGACTGATTATCATTTCTTGACCTATACTTACCCTCTTTTTTTCTCCCCCTGATATCCCTCTAAATAGCGGTCCTCCGATCATGCTATTCTGACACCGAGTCAGTCCGAGTTCAGCTATAATTCGTTGTACATGCTGTAATTTCTCGTTTTTTGTCAGGGTTGTCGGCAACCTTAAAAGGGCGGTGAAAAGAAGAGTTTCTGTGACAGTTAGATGGGGATATAGCACGTCATCCTGAGCAACGAATCCTGTTCGACGCTTGATGGCGCCGGAGAAAGGCTGACCATTGTATGTGATATTGCCGGATAATTTTCCGTTGAGTCTGCCACCTAAAGCAGTGAGGAGAGTGGTTTTGCCACTTCCTGAGGGACCCAACATGGCAAGAATCTCACCTGGACAGACCATTCCACTTATTTTATTCAGTATAGTCTTTTCTTTACTTGCCCATGTACCTCCCCACCACAGTCCTTTCTCCTCCACTTTAACCTTGTAAACAACCTCCTCAAACTGAAAGCAAAAACCAAATCAAAACAAAAAATTTCAATAAACAGGAACCATTCATGCTCACTGCATGATGCTAAATATTCATTTTGATAATATCCTTTCTCTAAAAAAATAAGGATTTACATCTTATATTATCCAAGTTTAAAGATTATCCTTTCGTGTATATGTGTTCTTTACATGGTTTTTTCACGATAAATTTACTATTTCGTTACGAAATTCACTGTTGGGTATTAAACTGTTGCCAATTCAATGCAATTTCACGATGGAAAACTGTCCATCATGATTTTCTATCGCTAAAAGCTGATTTTTATGAGAGTTGAAGAAAGAAAAGACCATGTTATTTGAGTTTTGAGTGAAGAAGGAAACCTTTAAAGTAACAGGAAAAACAGAAAGTTGGAGGGCTGACTGTTGATTTGGGTTGGCGGCCATAGCTTCATCATGAGCTTCAGACATCTCTGCACGTCCACTACAGCAAGTAGTGTCCCTGTGTGTGTATATTACTGGACCAAAAAGGTGAAGTGAAGTGATATGTGTCTTGTTAGTGGTTGTGGTGGTGGCAGCGGCCTCAGCAGCCGGCTGAGTTGGTGGCTGTGTACGTGAAGAGGTGGAGGTGGCGAGGGGATAAATGGAAGGAGTTTCTTTGAACTTTGAGTTCCCAAAGCGAACTATGGAGCATATAAATATATATAGTAGAGACTACGAGGAAAGATGGGTATTAATTACATTAAGAATCAATTAATTATATTATAACATAAATAAAAGTAATATGCTTAAATAGCTTTTCTTCATGTTTTCTTTTTCAAGATATACCCTTTGCATACTATAATATTTTCATAACTCAAATTTAAAAAATTATATATAAAATAATTTTCTGATTTCATGTAATAAAAAAATTATAACATAATTTTAATTTTAATTAATATAATTTTTTTATTTGATTATAAATTTACTTATTAGTTATGATTGGAAATTTATAATATTTCTTATTAATCCTTTGATATATTATATTAAAATGCTTTTAGTGACTAATAAAACTTACCAAGTCTATTCTTTATTACATAAAATCTCATCATATGACCTTATTCAAAAATTAGTAAAATCATACAATAATTTAATGTGTTTTTTCTTACAATAAGTATCAATTAGTAAATATGTTATCCTTGAAAAATAATAATAATAATATTATTATTATTATAAAAAGACATCAAATATTGATTAAATAACGATAAGTATATATTTTCAATTTTTTTAAAAATATTTAAAATGAAAAAATATTATAATAATGTCAATTAATATGTATAATCAAATGATTTGATATAGAGTAATCGACCATGATTTATATATCAATCCACATGACTAAACATAAATTTAATTTTACACACGTTTTCTTAACAATTTGAAATTTAAAATAGATTATAATTGCAAATGTAAGCTATGGTTGATTTATATTTTTATTAAAATTTAATAATCAATTGAAATAAAAAAAAAGTTATTTAAAATATGTTAATGAAATATAATAATAATATACTAGAATCTTACCTAATTTCATTATGATGAGCTTTACAAATTTGACAATCTTATCATTTATGATCTTTATAAGTCATAATTTGAAGAATTTCTAGATGTAGACATATCATACCCTCCAATCTCCATGGTGGGATGCCACCATCTCTTCCCTTAATTTTCATCAACAAAATTCACCATTTTTCATTTTTCAATAGCAATTTCTTTTTATCACTACAAACTCTATAATTGTAAAATTAAAAATGTTTAGATTGGAGTTTTTGGATTCCTATAAGAGTATTCCTTGGTATGGCAATTTTTGATATTATATATTAATTTATTGATTCGATATGAATATAATATGATAAGAACATATTAGATGATTCATGATTGAGTTTATATTAATCATTATTAATACAGTTAAAAATTGAATTGTATTATAAGTTGATTTGTTAACTCAATTAAAAATACAATTTATAAGTCGAATCAGGTTAGATTTAGTTAAAAATTGAATGTGTTATGAGTTAATTCATTAACTCATATTAATTTATTATTTTTTTCTTAAAAATATATCATTTTAATTTTATTTTTTTGATAAATTATGTTAATTTATTTGAAATATATTAAGTTTATTATATCAAATAAATTTGTATTAAATTTATATTAAGTTTAGATTTAAATTTTTGACAAAATTAATATTTTAAATCTAAATATATTATACTAATAAAATGAAATAACTCAAAAACAATTTGTAAATTCAAATTGTAACCTCTGGTATGCATCCACTATGAATTTTATCCAATTTAAGGTAATTGAATTTTTATGTATTTTATATCATCATGTAAAATTTATTTAACTCAAAAACATTCATTAAAGAGAAGGTTAATGTTTTTTTCGAAAAAAAAAACACAAGCTTATTTTTAATATTTGAATTATAAAATTTGAAATACATATTTTAAATAATATTTAAAAAATAAAATACTTTTAGCTTTTGTTAAATATTTGTTATTACTATTTTAGCATTAATAAACTTATATTAATCCAACACTCTCCTTGCTTAAATTTAAGAATTTCTTTTTATATTTTGAAAAAATCTATCATTATCGTCGAATTCCATTATATTTCTGAGCTTTATCATTTTTGTAAATTCAACTTATAATGATTTATTTATTGTACATAAACATAATATATACATTTCAAATTTATTAATAATAATCAAAGTATATTTGAAAATAAAATATATGATTCAATTTTATTAAGGATTAAAAAATATTACCATTTTCTATAAGTAAGATATTACAAAATTTTTTAGAAAATACATATTTTATACCTTAATAATAAAAAAACATTCAACTATATTTGAAATAAGATATTTTAAATCAAATATTTATATTTGTTAAATGTATATTCTACATGTATTTATATAAATATTTTTTTGACTATTTAATAGGGCTTTACATATATAATAATAAAAGCTTGAAGGATGAAGATTGATGATAATATTTATATATAAAATATACAAATGAAAAATATATTGAAGTGTTAATGGAGTGGAATGATGATGAGGTTAGTAAAAGGGTTTTTTTGGTCAAAGTGGTGAAATAATTTCGTGATGAAAAAGGATTAATAAGAGAAATTAGTGAGAATTAATGTTAAGTTAAGGATGTGGAAGTGGAATTTCCCATAATTGGCATCTTTTCTCTCTCTTTCTTTCCTTGTTATGGCTATCTCCAGATATAAATATTCACGTGGCCGGCACTCTCCTGTTGGAATTGCCATATGATCCAAATTGCCACTCATCAACCATCTATTTTACCACCATTTGCCTATTATTCTTCCAACAACCTATACATATATCTGTATTAATTTTTATATTATAGTTTACGAAATTACAACGTAATGGAATAGATGAAGTCAAAAATAGGTTATATCATGAATATATATATATCAATGAAGTGATATCTATGTCATTAAACATTCAAAGAGTTAAAGTTGGATCATGACTAAAAAAAATGAGAAAGAAAGATAGATTGTAGGGTAATAGTTGTGGGCATGTGGGAATGCTGAAGAAGAAATAGTTAGGTTAGGTACCATCTCCTAGACACATGATGGTGCATTCCACCACTTCACCCAAAGTAGCCTTCCTATTTCCTCTATTAAAGTGGATTCTTATACCACCTATTTCCTTAACACATACTTACAAATATCATCACCTTTTCCCAAATAGACCTTTCTTCTTAACTCCATCTCAAACATCCTGTATATATTCTAATTTTATATTATATTTAATTCATATAAATATTTATAATACTTAATTATAACTTATTCTACTTATCTTCATCATGAAACAATTGATGCATATCTTATCAACATTCTATATTAAACCTCGTTAAAACTTGAAAATCATCATTTTTATGGAATAATTTCAGTATTTGATAGTGTAGGAATTTGATTTTACATTCCACTGTTATGCATGTTTGTGAATAGAAACATGTGAAAAATGGAAAGAAATAGTTGCCAGTTAGATATGTAACACAATCATGTAATGGTGGTACTACTCATGTCCCTATCTGCAAATCCTCATGCATTCTTTGATCTTCCCCCCACTACTTCTCTATACCTCTCAAATGGCTTTTCATAGGGTGAAAATAGATTTATTACATTCTAAAGATATATTCTATACCCACCATCTTATATCAAAATAATATTATTACATCTCATATCAACTACATATAAATTATTTCAATAAATTACAAATTCATAAACTAGAAATATGAAATATGAAAAAAGTTCATTTCTCTAAGTTCTTTTTGGAATTGATGAAATTTTTTATTTTTTAAACTTTTAGTTGAACACTTTTTTTAATCATATCACATCTATCAAAGTCTATAAACCTGTGAAGATAGTGCATATATTTGATACTTGATCATTAAGATAATCTAAGCAGTTTTAGTTAATTTGTTTATCAATTTATGAGCTTTTCATATTACACTTACAAAATCATTCACATGAAATCATATTTTCTAACATTTTTCCTTTAAATATAACTAGATAATATAAATAATGATACACAAATCTAGTTGTTTTGTCATGTTATAATATATGAACTCATGAAAATGTTATGTATATTTCTATTATTTTGACTGCTTTAACTATAAACACTCAAGTATAGTTGGTGTTACATCACTCTCCAATAATATATAAATTTAATTTAAAATTATTATATTTATCATAAAACCGTTATTTTTGTTAAGAATTAAAAATTATCTTATGTTATTGTAAAATAAAAAAATAAATGCAATTTATTTTTCTACTTTTGTCCATTTTTTGTTATTTTTCATATTTCATTTAAATATATAAAAGATAAAATAAATACTAATTATATTGCGAATACTATTAATTTTTTTCTGTCAATCACAAAGAAAAAAGGTAATGTATTGGGGATGTTGATAATTTGATTTATGTCTCTTTGTGTTTTAATTTAATTGTGTGGAAAGAATGCAAAATCCTTAAAAGAAGAAGAGATTGGTTATTTATTTATATAAAAAGGACAATGATATGACACCTCTATGTTTCTTTGCATCTTATAAGACCAAAGTCAAGCTATGAAATCTATGCAGCAAAAAAATCAAATAAATAAACATTATTGAGAAAAAAATCATACTAAACATAAAGGATATATCCCCTATTATTGTTGGGGTTTGGCTTTTGCATGTGTGGTTAGCCATGAAATGTCGGTCATTATGCATTTTTTATGTTTTCTCTTTTATTCTCATCTCATTTAGTTTCCCTTCCCTCCTCTTTCTATTTATTTGTTGATTCCTTCCTCAAATTCTGCGCCCCCCCCAATCTCTATAATATCATATCTTCTTCTTTCTTTTTCTTTTTATCTCTTCTACTTCCATTTAAAAATTGTATAAAATAATTTATTGAATAAAGATTGTTTTAGATAACTTCTTTGTTGCTTAAATCAATTTTCTATTAACGTGTAGAAATATGAAATGCTTGTTAAGATTGCTACGAGAGTCTTACCTTTTCCTTTTTGTATTTTTAAGTATTTTTAGATCTAATCATGAGGGCATGGTCTACTGGTTTTAATATGTTACTATAAAGTTGATTAGTCGGATCCATAAATATAGACTTTTAATTTATAAATAGGAATATTCTTAAGAAAAAATGGTTTGATTAGTCGGATTGTTTGACATGATCAATTAAATACTAATAAATATATAATCCATCAAATATTGCTTAAGAAATGGTTAATTCCATATATAGGATGTGATTGTACAAAGTTTTATAGATATCTTGTTACAAAGTTTATCAATCATTCGATTAAATTTGTTACTTTTTAGGAGGTGATCGTTTAAATTGCTTTAAATTCATTGATTTTGATATGTTATCACAAACGGATAAAACTTGAAGAGATGAGATTAATGAGTATGGATTTTAGAATTGAGATGGAGAGTTTTGTTTAATCCAAAATTCATAGGATGGGTAAGTAATGTGGAGGGAGATAGAATCTTAACAAGCATCAAGTTCTTTTCATGAGTAATTGGGACAACTACATTCATAGGACTTGAAAAGTTAAATCTTATTTCAACAGAATGAAATTCCTTTCAAATTTGATTCCAATCCTTATGGATCAAATAGTATAGCTTCTGTTTTGTTATCATCATTCGTTGCATTTAAATCGTTTTTAATAAATCCAGCAATTGAATTTGACACGACTGATTCAACATAACATAATTTAATATAGAATAATTGAAAATGGAAGTGCAAAATGTCTGCGTTGTGTTTACGAGGCAGAGGATATCCTTTGAAGAAATTCTAGAATGGAAATTATCATAAATTACCGATGGAAATAGGAAGGAATAGATATGATGCTCCAAAGAAAAGAAAAGAAAAGAAAAGGTTTATCAATATATAAATAGTAAAATGGAAATAATAAGAAAAGAAAGGAGGTGGGAGGTTTTCTATGTAAAGATAAATGATTCCAATATTCTTTCTAAATCTGCTATTTGATTTTACTTTCACTGTTGGTTTCAACATTCGTATCACCGAAATTCGATATGACCACATTGTGTCATTGCATGTGACCCCTTTTGCATTTAAACATCATTTTGACTTTATCTCCTTTTCTTCTGTTTTTGGCTTCCTTTCATTTGTATATTGATATATCATAAAACTATCTATTAATTTTAAAGGAATTTTAACTATATTACCAAAAAGATTCACCCATCATAGGCTCAAGAACAATTATATGTTAGTTTATTTGAATGTATGATTCAATTTATAAAATATGGTTTGTAGTGGTCTAATCAATAATTTTCATTGAGAACGCAAGGCTACCAATATCCCTAAAACTCATTAGCTTTCCAAGTTTAAGATGCTACTCTTCCACAAATATTATTCCCACTTTCTTTCTTTTTTATTTTCTGATTTAATTAGTTTTTATATTTTTATAAGCTGAATAAGAGAGAGATGAATGATTAAAGGAAGACCCATCAATGAGATTCCAAATTCTGCCCATAAAAATATGTTTTTTTTGGCAGAGCACTAACATTAACATAAAAGAAGAGAAGTGAATGTGTGTGTGGGTATGGGTCACCACCGAGCATGTAGCCTGTGGTAAGCATATTAGAATGTTACACTCCAAATTGTTTTAGACTCATGTGGGTTTGATTACTCGTCACTTTCTATTTTAGCAGAAAATAATCTCTCACTGGTTTATGACGAAATGTATAGTGGATAACGATGAAAAGCTTTTGTATATAATTAATAATGAAAATATTGGTGGGTAATTTTAGATGTGTATCGAGTTAGAACGAGATAACGATCAGATATGTAAGTTTAAAAGGTGAAGAGGGTATTAGCATTGTACTGAAAAGTGGGGGGTATGGGTCCATTCCTTTTATATTAATTGTGTGTAGAGTGAGAAGGGTTAAGGGCTACTTGGGACGCTTTGAGGGGGGCGCATCATTATTCGAGTGCGCTCTCTTTTTAGCCCCTCTTAACTCAACTTGTATATATTTTATATGCTACCATTTCTTATACTTTTAATAGCAATTCCATTCATAAATATTATATTGCTTGAATTCCATTCTCAAGTTGCAATTATTAATTAATAACATTAAATGATCGTGATGTCATGTTGATACAATGATCCATATTTGCAGATTTCATGTTTTCTATTTATATTAATTCATCTCAAATTTCAATTAAAATATTGGATTTTTATTAAGAAAAGTAATATATTATTCAAAGTATATGTTAAAGCTTTAATCAATTCAAATTAATTTCTAATAATATAGTATAGTCTACGTTAGATGCTACATTTCAAAAATTTTCAATTTAATCTTAATTATTTATTTTAAATGCAATAAATATTATATTAACTCACAAATATGACACAAAAGATGCTAAAAATATATTCTCGAATTGAGTTTCATTCATATTGTTAATGGGTTTATGAGAGTTTGGAGTTTGGAATTTCCCACTCTTTATTATTTTATTTTATATAACAAAAAGAATACAAAAATAAATGAAAAATTAAAGTATAATACAGAGGGGTTGTAAATGTAAGTGTCTGTGCGCAAAATGGTAGTTGTCGTTTAGTGAGATTGTTGAATGGAGTTGGGAAGCTGACACGTGGCACGCACTCCGAGTTTCTAGTGGAGGAGAAAAAGACGTGTCGTTTTGTGCTCTAAAGAAACAATTAAGATTGCGTTTTGCACACTGAGATCTCACCGTATCATTTTGGACCCCCTTCTCCTCATGATCTCTTCCATTTCTATTTAATATATTTCTGACAGTTATTTTTATGTTATTTTAGCCGCTTTACAACAATTACCTGTAATTTATCTTATTTATTATAAAATAATTGATAGTATTTACATATTATTAAAATCTAATCTTAAAAGATATATTACGTTTTTTTATCCATCAATTCTTTTATGATAATAATTTATTATCAAAAAATTAAAATAGACCAAGATTTTAATAAGAAAAATTAAATTATTACTTTTTTGTAAATATTTCTTCTTTTCATGATTATTTTTAAAAAATTTCCTTAATGTTGTTTTCTTTAATTTTCTTATTGTTTTTCAAGAAGATAACCCAATAAGTTAATTTCTCATTATTTAAGTGCTGAGGATATGTTAGTTATTAAGTAATTATTTAATATTATCTATTAATAATATAATTGCTAAAAAAGAAACATATATTCATGAGATTTTTAAATTAACAATCCTTCTTTCATGGATGAAACATGCCTCAGCCATGTTTTTATATCCATTCATAACATTTGAATTAACTTAAATAATAATCAATTTATTTAGATTTGACTTAAATTTCATTCAAGTTTATTTTATGGGATCCATTTGAATATATATCAAATTATGAATTAAATATTAATGATTCTTGATCATGATTTACATCTACTAAATATAAAAGAATATCTAGTTGTAG
This sequence comes from Dalechampia spathulata, assembly GCA_948192965.1. Classification (NCBI taxonomy): domain Eukaryota; kingdom Viridiplantae; phylum Streptophyta; class Magnoliopsida; order Malpighiales; family Euphorbiaceae; genus Dalechampia; species Dalechampia spathulata. The sequence continues at coordinate 24,491 of CANYBF010230435.1, read as the reverse complement.
TTAATTACAAAAGCACAATGTTAAATTTTAAAATATATGGCAATATTATTTACAAATATTCATTATTATTCATTAAACTTATTACAATTCGGTTAAATTTTTGCAGAAAAAAAAAATACTTGATGATGTAATTTATCATATAAAATTATTTGTTTATTATTAGTATTTATAATATGTGTGAAAATACTTTACGTATCATACTAAGATCTAGTTTTAAAACAAGTCAAAATAGTAGTGAATGATATAATATCAAAAATATTAAGTTAAATGATGATATAATGATGTTGAATCCTCTCCATACACTCTAAGAATTGAGTGAACCATCAATGATAAAGTCTTAGAAACATTGAAGTCATATCTAAAAAAAAATTAGTCCATTGAACTGAAAACCTTTGCTTATAGGCAATTTAGACAAAAGTTAAAGTGACCTACTAAGTTAAAAATTAAAGCTGATACCTTCGACAAAAATTAAGGCCAATAAAAAAAAGGATAGTTTGATGGTTGAAAATTTTACAAAAGATGACTCATAAAAAAATTTAAATAAAATCAATTTCCTACTAAGTTCAAAATTAGTAAAAGATAATTTATGTATTTCTTATCTAAAGCAACAACAAATTGATACAAAAATATTAAAATTGAGCAAGCTTTACTTTATTCATACTTATAATCATCTTAGCCTATGATTATTAGGAAATGAATCATTCCTTACTCCATTTACTCAACTATGGAGCCCAAATTAAATTTGCATAGCCGAATATCTAAAGATTGAGTCATCAACCCAAATTTTATCACTCTTGACCATAAAAGTGTAGTAACTAGATTATCATAATATAAAAATAATAACTATATTAATAGTTTGATCTCTAATCAATAGGGCATCATTGTTTGTGGAATTAATTATTAAATATCCTTATCATATATAAAATCATCTAACCAACAAACATCTATACAGTTAATATAGTGATCATGTTACATATACAATCCGTTATAGCAATAAACTCCTAAATATGATGGACATACCTTTATATTGTTGGATTTGAAGATATGTTCTATTTGATACAAAAATTTACATCATTGTGCATAAAAAGGCATCATTCATTGATGCTTGTTGAAGCATCTTTAAGTATTGGAGCCTAAACTTGCAAAGTTGATTCCATTTTATCTATCTCCATTGCCTGTTAATAGGAATTAAATAAAGAAGATTAAGATATTTTACTTTATAGAAAATGTGCATTGTATGTTATTTATTGAAGGATGTTACTATATGTTTATTTTTACCCTATATATGTTCATCCTAAAATGGTGAGTCTTATAATTTTCAAGTCTAAATTTACATATAATCATATTAAATAGTAAAAAAAGGAAGGGAAGTTATCAAGATACCTTGCATTTTAGATGTCTAAATGAAAGAATTTGGAGGGAACCTTTGGTAGGAAAAATTAGAGAGAAGGCTAGCAACATTGGAGGGCATTCTAAGTGGAGGCAGTTTTGCATACAAGCAGTTTATGATGGTTTTATAGCAGCTCATTGTAGAAGTAGTTTATGGCAGTTTGCATAGGTAATTATCAATAGTTTGCTAAAGGTAATTTCTTAATAGTTATTAGAGGTAATTTTTTTAGGTAGTTTTTCTTAAAGTACTTTGAGGCAGTTTTCAACAGTTTTACGATAATTTTGATAATTGGCACACAAGTTGGATTCTAAATAAGATTAAGTGTGGTTCACTATCTATTTCATACATACTATGTCTAGATACATTGCCTAACAGTTGAGGTTGTTAACTGCTTATGGATAGATTATTGTAACTTCTTTATAAAATATATATACCTTGTATGGTAGGGCAAACTTAGCCTAATAAAAGGTTAGACCTTGTTAGATTGTATTCTCTTATAATACACCTTTATTTGGATTTAGTAAGGGTTAGGTGAGTTTCTAAAATTATTATGTACCTTGAATACATGATTGTTCTTCATAAGAGTTCATTATGACTTTATTCCTACTTAACCTCATTGTATGTTGGTATGATAGGTTGAACTAAGTACGAACCTTGGTGCCATATAGATGAAAAATTTGAAGGTAAAAATTTAACCATGTGACAAGTAGTATCAGAGCTTGGTTGGCTTGTGGAAAGCTTTATTTACAGTTGATGGAATCTTTGAACTTAGAGAATGTGTGGCATGGATTGAGGCATTGCTTGATACTATCCCTACGGAAGGTTGTATGGTGAGTCTTTTTGACAAAGTTATTGCATTGAAGGTAGACCTTGATGATATACAAAAATATTTAATAGAGGAAGTTTCAAAACTCTAGAAAGATAATGAAAACTTGAGCCTTGAAGTCGTTGTTGTTCAAAAACCAGTTGGTAGTAATGGTAAGGCTGACAATGATTAAAATAAGGTAAAAGTTCCTAAACCTAATACCTTTATAGGGAATCAAAGCGTAAAGGATTTGAAGAACTTTTTATGGGACATGGAGCAATATTTTGTAACTGTTCACGTTCTAAATGCAAAGAAGGTGATAATCACAAGCATATACCTTTTAGTTGATGCCAAATTATAATGATAGACACGGTTGGTAGATGATAAAAGTGCTAGTTAGCCTAAGATTAAAATGTAGGATAAATTGAAGTAAGAGATGAAGGATCAGTTTCTGCCAAGTAATTCATGTTGGATTGCTAAAGACTAGTCAAAGCTATTGAGACAAATGAGTTTTGTTCATGAATATGTGAAGGAATTTAATTCCTTAATGTTGGATATTTCTAACATGTCTGATGATGATAAATTGCATAATTTTTTACATGGCTTGCAACCTTAGGCACAAATGAAGTTATGAAGGCAAAACATGAAGGATTTGCCTAGTGTAATTGCTATTATTGATTGCTTGGTAGATTATTAAATAGGAAAGGAAACTAACTCTTCATTTAGTTCAAAGCTTAAAAATAAGAGAAAGGAAAAGAAGGCAAAATATAAGAAATTTGAAAAGTGGAAGGATGATGTTGAGAAAGGGAAGGCAAAGTTTAATGCTTCTACTTCTCTACCAAAAGGAGATCCCAAGAATTAGAGATGCTTCCTATGCAATGATCCCCATCATGTAAAAGAATGTCCAAAACAGGAGAAATTGAATGCTCTTTTGGTAGAAAAATAAAAAGAACAGCCCTAACCAGAAGTGGCCATGCTTGTTAATCCTTTACAATTATTGAACACCTATGAAGTGGTATCCAATGTGATGAGTGCTAGCAGTTTAGCCCATACTTATCTAATGCATATTTCTATTTCTATGTAGGTAAATGGTGTACAAGTTAATACTAGAGCAACACACTCTTTTTTCATTGCTAGAAACATTAAAAGACTTGAGTTGCATGTATCTAAAAGTTGTAGCTTTATAAAGATAATGAATGCATTAGTACAAGTTATTGGTGGTATGACATATGATGTCCCTTTTACTATAGGAAGTTGGTTGGGTAAAGCCAACTTTATGGTGATTCTTTTAAAGGATTTTGAACTAATTATTGGTATTGATTTCATGTAAAGAATTAAATTTTCCCTAATGCCTCATATTCATGGTGTGATGATGATGAATGATATTAGTCTTAGATTCATTCCATTCATGTATCCGTATGATAAACCATGGGAGCATAGGCCAAGTAATGGCTTTGTTTTGACCATAGTAATGGCGAAGGGATTGTAAAAGGGTAAAAAGACTTTTTTAGTTATAATGGTTAAAATAAAACTAGATGTGCAAGTAGAGGTGCCAGACTATATTATTAAACTCCTTAAGCAATATGTTGATGTGATGCCTATGGAGTTGCAAATAGTTTGCCATAAAGAAAGGCCATTAATCATAAGATTTAGTTGATCCTTAGTGCTAGCACTCCTTTTAAACCCCTTACTACATGTCTCCTATAGAGTGGACTGAATTACGTAAGCAATTAACTAATTTATTTGATGTAGGTTATATTCAACATTCTAAGGCTCCATATGGCACCCTTGTACTATTCCAAAAGATGCAAGATAGATCACTACGAATATGTGTAGATTATCATGCTTTGAATAAGGTTACAATGAAAAACAAGTGTCGAGTCCCTTTAGTGTAGGATTTGATGGACAGGTTGAGTAAAACATATTAGTTCATTAAGCTAGACTTGTGGTTAGGTTATTAGTAAGTGAGAATTATTATTGGAGATGAAGCTAAAACCACCTATGTGATACGATATGATTTATATGAGTTTTTGGTTATACCTTTTGGCTTGAAAAATGCCATTGCTACATTTTGTAATATGATAAATGATGTACTATATGATTACCTTGATGATTTCATTGTTATTTATCTTGATAATATTATGATATACAATAACTCATCAGAGGATCATTTGGTGTATTTGGATAAGGTACTATCTTGTCTACAGAAATATGAACTATATGTTAAGATGGAGACATGCATGTTACCAAGTAAGAGATTAAATTTTTAAGGCATTTGGTCAGCAATCACCAAGTGAGGATGGATCTAAAAAAGGTATAGGTAATTATTGATTGGTAAACACCCATGAAGGTAGTAGAGTTACAATCATTCCTTGTAGTTGCAATCATTCCTTGGACTTGCAAACTATTATCATAAGTTCATTACTCGATATTCAAAGAAGGCTACTCCTTTGATAGATTTGCTAAAAAAGATTTTTGTATAGGTATGGGCTAATGCATGCAAGGAAGCCTTTGAAGGCTACCATTGCTTTAAAGCCAATCTTATGGTTGCTTAATTTTAAGTTACCTATCTCAATTCAAACATATGCTTCAGATAAAGCCATTGGTGACATGTTGGTATAAGAAGGCCATCTCGTTGCATTTGAGAGCAAAAAGCTAAATTTAACAGAGAAAAAAAATACTCTACACATGAGAAAGAAATGGTTATTATTATTCATTGCTCGCAAGTCTAGCAAGTATATGTATTGAGGACCAAGTTCATGGTGCTAACTGATAATATGGCTAATACCTTCTTCAAAATTCAGAAGAAATTATCCCCTAAGTAGGCTCATTCATAGAAATTCCTTACCAAGTATGATTTTATGTGGGAGTATAAGCCTAGCAGACATAATCAGTGGCTGATGTACTTAATTAAAAGGAAGTGTTTGTTACTTTTTATAACATTTCTCGTATTGAATTTAATTTTGTTAACAGGATTAAAGCCAATGCTACTGTCCATCAAGCATATGTTAAGTTGATCGAGTAAGTGAAGGATGAAACGATTTAGTGGTACTAGATCGAGGATGATCTGATGTATTTTAAAGGGGGAGAATTCTAGTGCTTAACATTAACTTTATTGTCTCACTCTTATTTTTAGCTAAAAATGGAGGAAGATATGGAGGCTTATGTCAAAACCTGTCAAGTGTGCCAATTAGACAAGATAGAAAGGAAGAAGGAGGTAGGCTTACTTCAGTCCTTACACATTTCAGAGAAGACTTTTATATTTATTTCTATGGATTTCATTGGGGGTTTCCCAATGTAATGGCATGAGATTTGTCATGGTTGTGGGGGGCAAGTTCTCTAAGTATGTTATTTTCATTGTTGCTCCATCTTTTTGCCCTACTGATGTTATTGTTGATTTATTCTATTGAAATTTAATGAAGTATCTTAGGTTGCCAAGTGATATTATAAATGATTAGGATGCGAGATTCATTAGTCAGTTAGGGACTTCATTATTTAACATAATAGGTATTGATCTGAAATTTTCTACAACCAGTCACCCCCAAACGAATGGCCAAATCAAGAGAATCAACCATCTGCTAGAAGAATAAATGTAGCATTATGTGTTGATAAGTTAAAAAGATTGGCTGGATTTGCTGGACAATGCATAACTTTGCTATAATTTGCACAAGTCTTCATCAATAGAGAGGATCCCTTTTGAGATAGTGTTAGGTAACAACAAATAAACCTTCTTAAGGTAGCTAAGCAACAAACTAGGGGTAAGTATCCTACCACTTCTCACTATGCTATTGATAAATAGGAAATATTGGTTAAGGCATAAGATAACTTATGGAAGGCAATAAAGCAAATGAAGAAGTATGTTGATAAGAAGAAGATGGCTTTAGAATTTGTTGTGGGTGATATAGTGTTGCTGAAACTTACACCTCAAATCTAGAAGAAGATTAGTAGCAAATATTTTATAGGGGCTTCGTTCCAAAATGTAATGGTCCCTTTAAAATTGTTAAAAAGGTGAGAAATGTGGCTTCTAAGTTACAAATGCCTGAAAGGTTAAAGGTTCACCCTATGTTTTATGACAGTTTTTTGAAGGAGTTCCATAAGGATCCAAATGACCCTTTTAAGAGGAAGAGCAAGCATGTTCTCCATATGGTGATAAAGTAGTTCAAGAAGGATGTGGAATGGATACTAGATCATTAAACCTTTGTCATGAGTAAGAAAAGTTAGAGGATAGATTTTCTAGTGTTGTGGAAGGAGAAACCTGAGTTTGATACTACTTGGGAGAGGGACATTACACTTTGGCAATTTGAGAAATAGGTGGAAACCTATATATGAGATAGTTTGATAAGGATTTTGAATTTAGGAGGTGTAGGTGGTTTATCAGCTTCTTGATGTGATGACACAATTGGATGGTCAAGAGCAACATGTTGGCTCTCGATCTAAGTAGACTTTGCATGTTAAGTGGTATATCAATAGTGTTGATTTGATTTGATAGTTGCATAGGCAATAAACTATTAAGATTGGCATTTGATGTATTGGTTAAACTTGACATAGGTTATGTCAAAGGAGCCTTGGTAGAAGGCAAGGCTTTATGTAAAAATTTGACTGGAACAAAATTAGCAGGAAGGTAGCTAATTTTGGAGGGACAATTTAACGAGCCAAATCAAAGAGAAGACTAGAAAAACTAAAGGGAAGCAACTGACACTCTAAGTGGAGGCAGTTTTGCATATAAGTAATTTATAATGATTTTATGGCAGTTCCATATGGGAGCAATTTATGGTAGTTTGTACAAGAAGTTCTCAGCAATTTACTAAAGGTATTTTGTCAGTAATTGCTAAATGTAGTTTTTTGTGGAAATTTTACTTAAAACAATTTGTAGCAATTTTCTTCCTAAGATAGTTTTATGACAGTTTTGATAACTAGCATGCAAGTTGGCTTTTAGGTAAGATTGAGTGTGGTTGGCTATTTGGTTCAAACATACTATGTGTAGATATATTGCCTAATAGTTAAAGTTATCAACTGCTTATGGATAGGATTATTATTTCTTTTAAAAACTATATATGCCTTGTTTACCTATATATAAGGGAAAACTTAGCCTGATAAAATGTTAAACCTTGTCAGATTATGTTATCTTGTAATACTCCTTTGTTAAGGATTTAATAAAGGTTAGTTGAGTTCTTGTAAATTACTATGTACTTTGAATACATTATTGTTCTTTATAAAAGTTCATTGTGCTTTTGTTCCTACTTAATCTCATTTTACATTGGTATGATCGACTAAACCAAGTACGGATCTTGGTGTCACACAAGCAAAAAATTTGAAGGCAGAAATTTAACCCTTTAAAACTACCATCATTCATAAGCTTACTCATAAGTAAACATAAGCTTCATCAGTTGGTAGAATTAAACTCAATTGTGATGTTATTTTTCTATTATTGGTGATTAGCTGTTAAATGTGAACATTCCACCTAAATTTAGCTACATTAATTGTAAGGGTAAACAAATGTTTTACCAAATTAATAGAGAACCTCTTGACTAAAAATTATGCATATGCTAACCTATGAATATTTATAATTATACTAAATTGGTAAGGAAAATAGAATTATTTGTATTTTAATTAATTTATAACTATACATTATTTAAAAATAATTTTTTATTTGAATTTGTATAAATTTTTTAGTTAAATAAATTATATATACAAGTTAATACAGTATAAATTTGACCTTTTAATTTGAACTATCATTATTGACTTTAATCTTTAACCCAAACCCAAAATCCAAGCATTATCCTTAGAATTTAAAATTTATATATTATTGAATCTTGTAAGATTTGATCTCATGTCCCAACATTAATAAATCCTATTATTTTTTTAATAACTTGATTTTGAGAATTTTATATGATAAATTCAAGTTTTACCGAAGAGAAATAGAAGAAATCCAATTTAATTAGTAGATTATGATAATACATGGTGATATATCATGGTGATATGATTGTAATATCCTAATTATTCTTACTAATTTCCTGTTAAATTATTTTTGTTTTTATAAGATTAAGTTTTATCATTTCTATAAAAGTCAATATATGATTTTATATTGATATTCTTGATAAACTCTCTATCAACTTTTTGGGATGTGATTGAGAATTAGGAGAGAGATTGAGAATTCATCTCTACAAGAATTGTAGTATGGCTTTTCAAAAAATAATAGGATTTAAATCTTATTTAATCTTAAAAAATTAATGAAAATTCAAATAATTACTTAAATAAATAGAACAAGTAAAGAGTTATCAAATCAGTAATTTTATATCAACTTTTTTATTATTAAAGTTACGTCACATGTGTTGCATGCTAGCATTAATTATTTGATTTACTATTTACATCATTTCGTATAACATTTTTAATATTTTTTAATTCTAGTAAAATATTATTATTATATATACTATTAAAAATTTTATGGTAACACATAATTTTAACCTTGATAAAATTCTATTATAACACATAACTTTATTATTATACATATCATTTAAAAATGTATTATAATACATAATTTTAACTTTCATAAAATTATATTATTATACAAGTCACTTTTATAATAAAAGTTTTATCTCTTTATAATTTTATTATTATGCATATTATTTCAAATTTTATTTTAAAAATATACTCTATGAGTTTACTTCGTTTGACTTTTATAATATAATTTTAAAAAAACTAAATCATACGCTAATAATATGAAATATTTTTATAACTTTAATAAATATCTCATTTTTAAAAAAAATTATAAATAATATTTTTATGTATATAATTTTATTATAAAAATTAGTTGTTACAAATTAAAATTATTACTATTAGATGATTAAAATAAAATAAAATTATTTTTAAAAAATTTATATTTTTTAATAAAGTTCTATTTTTTAAAACTAATAATTTATGTGTTGATTTTTATATAAAATTATGATAATTAAAGTTAATTTTAATGAACTAAACAATTAGATGATACAAATAATTAGTATTTATATTTGATTTTGAATAAGATTCTTAAATAGAAACTACTTTTTATAAATTAAAATGATTAGTGTTAAATAATTAAAATAAAAATAAAATTAGTTTTAATAAATTTAGAAGAAATGATAAAATAATAATTTTACTTATTTTATTCTCTTTTATAATATTAGTATTAGTTAAAAATTCAAGAGGGTTATGTTTGATCAATCTACTTTACTTAACTTTTATATTATAAATTTGAAAATATTAAATCATATGTTAACAATATAAGATATTTGTAACTTCAATAAAAACATCATATTTTTAAAACAATCATAAATAGTTTTTTTATTTGCATAATTTTATTATAAAAATTAGTTATTACAAATTAAAAATTATTACTATTAGATTATTAAAATTAAATTAAAAAAGAAAAATTTATAATTAAATTTTATATTATTAAAATTAATTATTTATATATTAATTTTTATATAAACTTTGATAATAAAAATTAATTTTAACGTATTAATAATAAAAATAATTTATATTTATATTTGATTTTGAATAGAATTCTAAAATTAGTTATAAATTAAAATGATTACTATTAGATAATTAAAATAAAAATACAATTAATTTTAATAAATTTAAAAAAATGATAAAACTATCATTTTATTTATTATCTTTTCCTCTTATAATATTAGTTAAAAATTTGAGAGAAATATGCTATATCAATTTATTTTACTTGACCTTTACAATGTAAGTTTGAAAAAATTAAATCATACATTAATAAAGTAAGATATTTTAAAACTTTAATATATATCTTATATTTTTGAAAATAATTATAAGTAATATTTTTTATATTATTTTATTATAAGAATTAGTTTTTATAAATTAAAACTGTTATTAATAGATTATTAAAATAAAATATAATTAATTTTAATAAATTTAGATTATTTAATAAAATATTTTCTTAACACTAATTCTTTAAATGTTGATTTTTTATATAAACTTTGATAATAAAAATTAATTTTAATGAATTAAACCATTAAATAATAAAAATAATTTGCATTTATATTTGATTTTAAAGAGAATTCTTAAATAAAAATTAGTTGTTATAAATTAAAATTATTAATATTAATAATTAAAATAAAATTAGAATTAATTTTAATAAATTTAGAAGAAATGATAAAACTATCATTTTACATGTTTACTTTCTCTTATATTAATTAAAAATTTAAGAGAGGTATGCTTAATTAATTAATTTTATTTGATTTTATAGTGTGAGTTTAAAAAGATTGAATCATATATTAATAAAATATGACATTTTATAACTTTAATAAATGTCTCATATTTTAAAAAATAATTATAGCTAATATTTTTTTATATAATTTTATTATGAAAACTAGTGGCTATAAATTATAATTACTATTTTTGATAATTAAAATAAACTAAAATTAATTTTAACAAATTTAAACTTTTTAATAAAATTTTATTTCCTTATTATTTTTATATAAAATTAGATAATAAAATTAATTTTAATAAATTAAACTATTAGATAATAAAAATAATTTATATTTATATTTAATTTTAAAATTTTTTTAAATAAAAGTCAATTGTTATAAATTAAAATTATTATTATTAGATAATTAAAATAAAATAAAATTATTTTTTATAAATTTAAAATAGCAATTTATTGTTTATATAAATTTAGATATAAAATTGGTTTTATAATTTAAAAATATTAGTGTTTTATATAAAATTACATAAATATTAATTTTTATAATTTAGAATTTTTTGATTTATTTTAGATAGACAAAAATTAATATTTATATTTAATTTTAAATATAATTTTTTAAATAAAAATTAATTTGTATATATAATTAAATAAAAAATAATTTTAATAAAAATTAAAAGAAATAAATTTATAATTTTCCTTATTTCTCCAGCTCTTTTGATATAGTGTGATAAGTTTGTCATTTGGGATTTGAATATAAAATGAATTCTAAAAAGATTATTATATTACAATTATTTATTAGTCACTAGACTACATGTGGAGTGGATCTTTCCAACATGTTTTCTGACAATATTTTGTTAAATTGAATAACATTCAAGTAAAAGTGTGGGCTATAATTATTGGTAGAGAAATGGAAATGAGATAAGACCAACTGATGGCAGTTATAATTGCAAAATGATGATTTAGAATCACATAAACCATATCAATAATCATGATTAGTGATGTTGATGTTTAAATCAAATATAATATCTTTGCGCCAAATGAATCGAATAGAGTTAAACTTTTTCTAAGATGGGTTTTACTCGTTTGTTATCGAATTAAATATAACTTAAATTTATTATAATTTTTTTGAAGGTCATGAATTTAAATAAATTTAATAAAATAATTGAGCTTTTTAAAAAAATAAAAGATGAAAAATAGGAATAAAATGTGCTTTTTGGGGGAAAAGAAAAGGAGTGATAATTGGAGAAATGATGAAGAAAGTTGAAAAGAATGAAGGCAGCTTTATGTAGTTGGGAAAGCATGCGCATATAATGGGGATGCCATAAACCCTTTTTCTTCAGCTTATGATTCTCACGTAATCATTTTATCATTTCCTTTTTATTTATTACTTTCCCTCATAACTCACTAATCACTACTCACAGTATCATTTTCCCATTTCTAGTGCTTCCCATTGTAATCCCTTTCTTTTTCTTTTTCTTTTTAAATTATTCATCGTAAGATTACGCCACGCCGTAGTTTTTTTTTTTTTTTTTTGTAAATTGATGATGCATTTTTAATATGCAGTAGATGTATAAGAAATCATATAAATTTGCATAGACCCAGTCGTCAGTAATCATATAACTAAACAAATTGTGGCCTAATATATATATATATATATATTTATATTTATATATTTAAATTGATTCCAAAGTAGAAAAAAATATAATTATATTTTGTTGATGAGTTGAAGAGAAATGAAATTGGTCTGACAGAAGAAGATAAAGGTAACTGAAATATTAAATGATATCTTTAGAAAAAAGAACGATTTTAAAGGGTGTTGATTGTGATCATTTGAGTGGATTTTCCAGTTCAACCATTTTTAACAAGTGGGTTGTTGCTTCCAAATCCCTCTGTCTTTTTAAATTATTTATTCTAGATTCTGAATCTATTAATCTATAACATAATTATAGTCTTATCAAATCTTCACATACCATAAAATTTTCTCCATTATTATCATAAAAATCATTCAATCCCTATCCATATTTATATCAATGCACTTCTACTTTACCATAAAATATGTTATTTAATAGTTATACCATTTAACCATAAAATGCTCATTTTTTTAAAAAAAAATTACTCAATTTTAAAATATAATGATGAATTTTATTTCTCTAACATCAATAAATTTTAACACTATTATGTTCTTAAAATAATTTACGAATCTCATATAATAACTTAAATTTATAAGTTAAACATAATGATGGTATGCCCAAACCTCTTTACAATATACTTATTGAATGTCCCAAATAACTCGAACAATTTTTATATTTGTAGCCAAAAAAAAAAAGTAATAATAGTAAATGCAAACCGATCATCAGCAAGAAAAGAATAATCAACCAATTGAGGGGTTCATTTGGAAGGTGGGATGATTGTCATACGATATTGTTCTTGTAATTCTACTTGATTACTACAAGCAAGTTATTGACATAATTCCACTTAAAAAGATAAAGATCAAGGGAATCAACTTACAAAAGTTCATAAATAAGATATAAATTATTAAAAATGATGTAAAATATACAAATAAAGAATTAAGAGTATTAAGATTAGAAATTTATAGAAGGTGTAAATTGTGTATCTGTAGGCAAGATCTACCTTATTGTAATTCTATGGTACTATTTCATATATTCAAAATAGTAATGCATATGTGGAGAAGCTATAAGAGCTTGAACAATTGATTCATTTCTGTTCTCCTATAATGTCACCTATTTTTCAAGTCGATTTATCCAATTCACACTTGAACTCTATAAGTTAGTGTGGTGTAAATCTTCTGTTTATAACAGTATAAAAGGATAGGTTGAGCAAGTCTAAACTAATGGAGCACCCTAGTAGGTTGGTGTCATTCCAATATATGTATATAGATTAAAAGAACAATGAACCACCAAATATGTTGGTCTTGTAAGCATCAATGAGATAGAACCCTCAAAACTTCTTTGTCATAAGGCTCCCAAATGATCTACAAAATCATATTATTAGTTGGTTATGTAAATGAATGTATATAAGACATTATACATGAGGTTAAGATTTTGAAATGCATACATCATTTGCTTATGAAAAATTCAACCTTAATCACATGTCAAAGATAACATAAGTATGAATCTCTATAATAGTTTTATGTGTACTCCACCTATAATGTAATTTAGAAGTTAAACGAATTTTGAAGAAGTAAAATTTTAATAGAAAAATTAGATAAAATAAAGTTCATTTTAATACCTCTTGCCATAAGGAACATTTTATAAAAAGGGGATTACAAGTAATTTGGGAAGATAAAAATGATAATCTCTCCTAGATCTACATCTATGAGAGAAATAAATAACCAGATATTTAAGAAACCAATGGATATATGCAAGAATTACATAGCTCCTAATATATAAATATTAAACAAGCATATCCCTAGCTATATCATTCCATCTGATGAAAATCCTCTAAGAATGCTAAATGAAATAGGCTTATTATACCAAAGCATTAATAGTACTAAATATTTGACCACACAATAGTCTTAGCATGGTAATGTAAGACGTAAATAAAAGCATCATTAAGGAGATGACTTAAATTCTTTTATGAGCCAGCTTTACTTTAATCTTGAACTCCTTCTAGCATTAAGAGGTGGAATGATCCTAAAAAATTATTTGTAGATAACATTCCAATTATAGTGCATATACCTAACAAGAGCATGACCATCAATAAGAAGTCTAGTAATGATGGTAATATCTTACAATGTCACTATGCACTTAACCTTTGGTAAGTGAAATGTATGAGTTTTGGTCTCTAACTCTCATCTAATATGATGATTAGATGATGATTGAGATTAAAGTAACATAAGTTTAGAAGGTCCACTAAAGCATGTATTCTTAATTATGTTGGTTGTACAAGGATCTAATTGTTTAATAAGATGACATCATAGTGATATATGTCATCTACAATGAATGACCTCAACATCAATATCAACCTACATAAAAAGATGCAAATATTAAAAATGGAATGTTTAATAAAATAATATTATGAAGACATTATTTATATTATCTTGTACCTTATTAAACTACTTGTAATCAATGTTGTGGTTGTAAATAATAATGAAGGATCATGAGATCTTGGCTTAATGTAATCTCATTGTTAAGCATCTTGAGCCATATTTTAAATGTTATGAAGAACAAATAAAATATAAGTACTTAAGCTCAACTATTAATTTGAATTAATAATATCATGTTGGATCAAATAGTAAGCACTTATATGCAATAATCATCTACAAATACTTAATAAGTTTCAAGGTAAATCATAAGTCTAATGTATAAGATATAAAAGGAAGTCTAATTTCAATATAAAATGCTGAAAATATTCTTTATCAGTGAAATATCTATTACTTAATCTTTCATTCATTTGATTTCCTTTTCTTATTATTTCTAGCTTTATTTCTTTATTTGGATATTATCTCTTATGACTTATTAGCATGAATATTTAGATTAGACTCCCTATTTAGCATTAAAAGCTATAAACAATATGTATTAAATGTTAGGTTACTGACCCTTGGACAAAAAGTGGTCATAACGATATGGCAAGGCATGTTAATCATAACATGCTCAATATACCTTGGGAATAATCGGCCTCTCTTAAACTCTGGTAGTGGATCATGAATAGATTGCTCAATGCTAAATTATTAGCAAGCTCTTAAAGGACTATAATGGATACAAAATCAAAATCTAAGTAAAGGAATACAATGAATGTAGGTATGAATAATAACATGTCTTATCTTCCATCATGGGTAAGACCAACAAATCTCATTATCAAGAATGGTCACCATCCATTGCACTTAATTATCATATATCATATTTAGCAGCATTATGAAGCAAGAGTTTTCTTTTCATGTGACTCTTCGGATTGTATCTATCATGATCATCCTTTGTTGTTGTAAGGATCCTTAACCTTTCTTGAAACTAAATCGTACATATATACATATATATATATATAGACACACACACACACACATACAACTATACAAATTAGAGATTTATAAAAGATTATCTAGCAAAAATGATAAAGCTTTATTATAATGTAATCTTAAAAAGTTAGTTTAATGAATAAGTGTGGATGAGATATCAGTCTCGACCTTAGGGGTAAGCAAAAAATAAGCTACATCAAATTTCTAAAGCAATATGAACTGAATTTAAGATTTTGATTCAATTTTTTAATTTTGGTTTTAAATTTAAAGAATTATGCTTATATCAGTTTAGGTCATTTTTTTAATGGAAAAAAATTGAACAAAACTTGAATCGATTGAAATTAACTTAAGTTAAAATGAGGTGTTATATATGTTAAATAAATATACATATATCTTTAAAACTTTGTGTATCATTACATAATATCCAACAAAACTTAGGGTTCATGAAATCTACTTTCCTAAAAAGAATCATTCTTTAATTTGAATGATAATCCTTCAAAACTTCTTTCACAAAAACTCTTATGAATCATCATATTTGAGCCTAAGATATCAAATCAATTCTCATTGAATTAATTTCTCTCTTCAATTTCTTTAATTTGTCTCTTAGATTACATATAATCTTTTTTTGCCTACACATGATATTGAATCACTTCTCATCAAAGAGCCCTATACTTTCACTACATCTTTCTTTTCTACATTGCATATTGTCACTCACTATCTATTTTGCATTTTTAGGTAATTTTTCTAGTTTTATTAATTTTATTATTACTTTATATTTGATTTATATTTTTTATTTATATTTTCAATTTGAGATAAAATTGAGATAAAAAATTGAGATAAAAAATATTTAATATAAGAATAATATTAAATTGAAGGTTAGAGAGGTATATCTTCTATTAAAATTGATAACTAATTAGTTAGATTTCAATTAGTGCCATAAAATTTAATATACTATTCAACGAAACTTTTGTTGATTATTGAAAAAAAAGAAAGAAAAAGATCAGTTAAATAATTAAGATAACAAAATAGTTAGGCATTAAAGGATAATTCTTGTCATTGTTGGAGGCTTGATGCTAAATGGTGAATTATCATGGAAACCGATGGATTCATTAGTCAATAAAGTAGTGGAAACATGAATTAAGTGATGGGAATCCATAAAAAAATTATGTATTTTGATTAGGAGGTGGAAAACCATAAAATTCCTTAACATGGAAGGAAGTTGGATTATGAAGAATGTTGGGAAGCTTTGGGCAAATGACCGTCCCTCAAGAGGGTATTGAATTTAGGAAGAAATTAAACGTAAAGCTTATTTACATGTTTATGCACTTGAATGTGGGTTCTTAATTATTTAATGAGTAACCAATTATAAAGGCTTGAAATAAGGAGAATCTATAAGAGTTCAAGTTATTAGCTAGATGGTTGTATAATAATGATTATTATTTTAGGAAGTACAGCTTTAGGTTACTTGAATATAATGTAAAAATGTCATACTAGAAGTGACTATAACAGGGTACTAAGTATAGTTTGTTAACCTACGAGATAAAGCAAAAAGCATAGATCAAGGGTACAACCAAATAAGCATTTGAAAATACAAATGAATGAAGGATTGGTTTTATGTATCATAAACATATTAGTAATGAATGGGTTAAGCATGCCTTGTTTTCATTGTACATAACTCTTAAAGTTCTTTCCTAAAGATGAATGTTGGTCAAGCTATACAAATAAGGCAGAGAAAGCAATTATCACACTTAATTGGTGAAACATGCTCTTATAGCATGATTAATGAAAACCATAAATTTAGGGATTCAATAATCACTCTATAAAGGATTTGTAGTTTTTTTTTGAAATCACCTATGGAATATATCTGACCTATTTTCATTACTGTTGGTTTCATAACCTATAATTTTAGTATCACCTACCATATAAATTGTTTATAATCATGGTATGCTAACTAATGATCTTATGCACGTAAACTTTATTTTCAAAATTTACATACTTTACATACCAATGTTTATAACACCTTTGCTATAATTTACAAGCACAAAATATTTTACTACCCATAATATTATACAGTGATAGTTGCACTAACAAGACATTTGCTAGGAATACATTATACTAACAAAAATGTATTCTAAGGATCATACATAATTCAAATTATCTTGGTTGCTTTAGTGGTTTATTGATCCGATTGCCTCTCTAGACTACCTTGGCCTACGTTCATCAAAAGATAAACATTAAGTATAAAATCTAGAGGTACTTAATAATAAGTATAATGTGCTTTAAATTATAGTTTACAAAGAAATAGCAATCATAGATCAAACATAAAAAAATGAAATCTATATAATATTTCATCATCGGCAATCCCTGTAAATATTTTAAATATTTCTATAGAAATGTTATCATTGTGTATTCATGTCACAGGAAAATCATATTAGCTTGGGCTGAACTTCATAAGATTAATGCCTATATATCTCAATTATGACACTTTTATGCGGTTTATAATAACCATAACAATTATATATGACATTCATTATGCCTTTATCATTACATCTTGCCTGTCCATAAAATAACAACTATATAATATTCATGTCAATGAATGCAAATGCAGTGCATTATACTTTCTTCTAATAATTAATCACAATTGGATAACAATGATATGCTGTATAAATTTTGAAAGCAAATGCTTTGTAAATTCTCTATCGTAATTCACTGTATATCCATGTGACTCATTGAGGAGGGACCAGAACTCAACCTACCTCATGGTTAATGATTTGTCATATGGTTCACTGAGGAGGGATTGAACTCAACCTGCCTTATGATCAATCATAACATCATATTGTGCATAATTGGTAGGGATAAATCTCAACCTATCATCGAGGAGGGACTGATCTCAACCTACTTTATAAATCTCATCAATTGTCAATTTATATATATATATATATATATATATATATATATATATATATACCTCCCTTATTCCTCCAGAATGTCATGCTAATGATTTATGATGTATGAACTATTCATATGTGTAATCATATAATGTCGATACAATAATAAATAATAATATCTTAAATGCCTCAATACATTGCAAATTAAGATCAATATAAAATAATTATCAACTCAAAAAACTCCGTATCATGAGCTTAAATTAATAGAAAGGTATAACTGTACATCTATAATCATTCAGAATATCTATAAATTACATAACCATCATTATTGAAATATAATTAATATACATAAAATTTTACGTAACAAGCTTGAATCATCAAGCTTTACTTTTACTTACGATTTACATTTAACATAATTATTATTAGGCACAAACCTGTTTTTCCTTTACCTTTATCCGCACATAAGCTTGAGGTCACAATCTTTTATTTTCCTTGGCTATTATATTTAAATACTTTAACGTATTAATTTGATATTTAGGTAATATTTCATGCATTCATATATTCTCACATGATGACTACATATCTCTTAAATTCCTAGTTCATGTACTTATTCCTTTAAATCACGTAAATATATATATATATATATATATATATATATATATATATACATATATATATATATATGTATATATATTAGAAAGTATTGCATTATAAGAAATAAATGATATATAATAAATGATATATAATAAAGGGAAATAAATGATATATACATATATATATATATATATATATATATATGGATTTAAATTACATAATGACTATAATTATAATTATGCAGACCTCACCATTTACGTTCTCTTAATCATAATTTTTTTTTATTGCTAAGTGTACTCATGTGATTCTAAAGAAGGATCCAGCCACTTATCCTTTCAATCTACAGATTATTAAATGTATTCAGTTCTAATATGAATGTGTTCACAGGTGCTAATTTTAATGTATCTCAATTAAATTATCTTAATTAACATGTTCTAGGTAGAGAATTACTGGATAATTAGCAGCTCATAACTATATTGGTGATTAGTTTATTTATTAGACATTTTAACAAGGAAAAATCCTATTTTAAGTGTGAAGGATATGATAACTTCACAAATATTTCTTTCAATGTTGGATAGGCCTTATGTTGAGTATTATTGAATTTGGTATTAACACATATATGTAGGCCTACTCTCAACTAAGTTGATTACAAGAATGCGATATGTTCATGGATTAAGATTGTTGTTATATAAATGCAAATTTCAAAACATTGACACATAAATCAACATGCATACGTCTAAGCTACCTCCATAGCTCCTGAACTCTAGAGTTAGACACGCAACCAACTTTACTTCTAACTAATTTATTTCAAGGTTCTAATTCAATTACTGACTTGTGGACACATTACTAATATGATCTAATCTTTGTTTTCTCCAAGGTCTATCACTAACACAAGCATTAATTCATTTATATATGAAGAAGTTCAATTTAGCTTTACCAGCTAAGTGAAATTCTAACACAAAACTGATTGTTATTATCTTCTTTATGTTCATCCATTCATTAGCCCACCATTAACTTAAGTTTATTGAATACTTATAACTAGCATCAAACATCAATCTCACATATTGCCCCTCAAAACTAAATACTAGCATTAGCAAGAACATGTACACACACTTCAACAAAGATACTAGGGATAACTTACTGACTCCAGGATCGTTCATGCAATTTGGTGTTTCCAAGGTCCAATATTTTCTTGATTTTCTCTCTCTACCAACAATTAAATAGAAAATTCATATCACTTTCTTAATTCAATAATTAATTATGATAATAGTAATTTATAGATGCCCATTTATTACAATGCATTTTAGTATAAGTTATTGACAGACTTCCTTGTTATTTACCCATTCTTGAAGATTTTAAGAATTGATAGAATTTCCTAGTTCTCTTTCTAAATTAACTCACTATATTTAGTTCTAAGTCTAGTAAGAATTTATTATATACCTCACAGGCTAAAGTTTAAAACAGATGTGATTTAATACATAGCATGCTCTTCATCAACTTATAAGTACACATAACGTAATTTTGTTGTAAGTAACATACTTCACTCACATAAAGTTTTAGTTTCACCACAAGTAATACAAGTTAACCAATAGCTCAAGGATTAATTAATAGCTCCACTTTGAATTTGAATTACTTCACTAAAGTGAACATTCATCAATATGATATACAATAAATCAATCTTTGTAGCACACATGTTAAGCATACATAACCCTTTTCCGGTCTCCTTTCTAGCACCTAACTTGGAATTACACATATACATGTCATATCCTATCACAATACATATGTTAACTTACTTGGTTTACTAAGGAATCATACACCTTCACCATGCCAAACTTCCACCAATATATAAAGTTTCACCTTTTTTAGTTGTATTGCATCACCTTACCTCTTAAAACTCTCAATGTTTTCCAACTGAAGCTTCCCTCTTTATCTAGCCCCTTCTTGTAAACCTTAATTTTAAAGTAAGAGCAATATTCCACTATACTTACTCTACCTAAGTGCTATTGTAACCTCAATTGAGGCGGTGGCTCATCAATTAACTCACTTGCCTCGGATAATTAACTTGACTAAAATGCTAAAATTAAACTTGAAACTCTAAGGGAATATATCTTCACCACCTGAACCCATCTTTGAAGGGTTTAATTTAGCACTCATATTATGGGTCTGTTGAACCAAATCCAAAACCATTTGGTGGTGACTCCATCATATGACTCTTTTTAGTCTATTTCATTCTTAAAAGTAGCCTCTTGAGAAGACTGTACTTTCACTCTAACTAGGACCCGGGTACCATCTTTCACTAGAGGATTGAGTCAGCCAGAGGATTGACTAGACCAAGAGGCTGAAGAAGAAGGAGTCTTCCTTCATCAAACCTAAAACCATCGCCTATACCCAAACATGGCATAAAGCCCACTACATCAATGCCCTACAATCACTAAATCCCATACTCTGAAACACTACCCATTCTTGGAGATTGTTGAATCTTGGGATGCCGCTTTCCAAGGTCCTCATGTGTCTTCTAAAAGCCAAACTCAGTAAGCCACTTGAGCCAAATTTTCAAACACTACCCCCAGCCTCAGTAGACACTAAAACTTAATACCATTACCACTAGCATCATAGCCACAACACTAATGACTGTCTCTCTCTTATTGATTCAAGTGAGCTCAAATAT
The DNA here is from genome assembly GCA_948192965.1 of Dalechampia spathulata. Lineage (NCBI taxonomy): Eukaryota > Viridiplantae > Streptophyta > Magnoliopsida > Malpighiales > Euphorbiaceae > Dalechampia > Dalechampia spathulata. Next base: position 2,965 of record CANYBF010230435.1, on the reverse strand, counting down.
CCCAAGAAATCCAAACCTTTAACCAAAATAAACCCATTACTTAATTACCACAAAGCCAACCATACCTACATGATCCAATTAGTATTGTCAGAATCTTTGGTTTTTAACTCTTTCTCTCCCCTCTGTAATGAAAAGATTGCTTGGCTTCCTACTATCAATTTTTATCTCAGTGATGGGTTTGATATTGGTGCCATTGGTATATGGTATGATAGTTTAGAGGATGAGTCTATAGCTACTTAAGGTTCCTCTGAGTCTAAATTGGCAGAGGTTCAAAAATCAAAGAAAGATGAGTCAGCCAAGACTCTTAAGGTAGCTAAGCCAGTGCTTAAGGCTTCCAAGTAGCAGAAGGGATTGGGTGCTAATAAGATGTCCTCTTAAGTTTACGATATGATCTGAAGTGGTAAGATGTTCATTGTTCCCAATCTTGGGAAGAAGTTAGATGCTCCAAAGAATTGATCGAGGCTAGACCCATTAGGATGAGGTTGGTTTGAGTAGTGCTCTAGCTCTACAACCTACTGATAAGGGTAAAGAGGTTTCCTAGCTTAAGAATGTAGTCATAGAATAGTTAAAGAAGACACATGCTAACATTAGTATCTGGGACTTGGTGCTATCTTCCTAGCAGCATCAACAGGCTATCATCAAAGCACTTTCTAGCATGAGGATTTCTCCATCTACCTCTGCCTTCAGTATGAAGAGTTAGTTAATGAATTGGGAATTAAAGTCTAGCATGATTACTTTCTTCAACGCAGATTTATCGGTAGAGGGTATTTATCATAATAAGGCACTCTTCATCAGGGTATACATCATGAACTTCTCCACTCTTTATGTCATGGTGGATAGTGGTTCTGAATTTAACATCTGTTCATTTAAAGTGTTGACCAAGCTTGGGATTAAACTTTTAGATTTAAAGCCATCAAAGACTATCATCGAGGTATATGATGAGTTTAAATGAGAGGTTACTAGCACCTTCACTGCCACTGTGATTGTCGAACCAATTGAGTCAGTGGTGGAGTTCATAATTCTTGACATTCTAGTATCATTTTCTTCATTGTTGGGCTAACTTTTCATCCATTAGGAGATGTACCATCCATCTTGCACTAAAAGATTAAGTTTCCATATGACAAGGGTATGGTTACTATTGCAGCTAATGATGATGTTACCTTGGCCGACATCATTAAGGATGTCCCTCTCATGACTAGTTTTTAGATCACTATCATTAAAGAACCTGAGTCATACTTATATCGATCGAGTCCCATCATGGAGAAGATGCTATGTAATGTGAACTTTATGCTTGGTAGAGGTCTAGGCCAATACCAGCATGGTCTAGTGGATTTTAACATCCCTACAGCTATGTGGGAGGAGAGATATTATATTGGGTTCAATCCCTGTACTTTGGATAAGCCAAAAGAGTGTAAGATGGTTACCTTTATTCAAGGAGAAATGCAGTATGATTGAGCTCTCGAGTTGCCTAACTCAGATGACTTCTTTGATTAATAATTCATCATTTTGGTGCTGTTTATGACTTGTTAGCCTTGACAACATCCAAGAAGGTTGTTGCCGCTTCTTCCACCATCAACCTTGATGATGACCTCTAGATATTTGATGATGTTGCTAATCTCACCATTGGTTACCTCAAGCTAGAATGAATTATAGTTACCGTATTGGAGACTAAACTGCAGAGTTTGGATATGGGAGATCTACTTCTGCAGAAGGTTTACAAGGATATCACAACCTTAGTGGATAGTAATTTTGATGCACTTTTATATAAAGATGATGATGTCCTTATTTTTGTACTGTTTGACGATTATGTAATCCCTTCAAAATTTAATGTAATGAAAAACAGTTTTGCTTATGTTTGTGATGTGTATTCTCATGGAATTATGCATGAACATGAGCATTACATGAGCATTTTTGATATTAACACATCATACATAGAAACTGTTAACAATGGCACAGATGACAGGCCCTGTCCTCTCTAGATTGCATCTGACTTAACCCCTAATGAGAGAATAAAAATCATCAGAGAATTGAAACATCATTTAAAAGCCTTTGCTCTAATCTATGAAGACATGTCAGGTGTTGATAGAACTATTGCAAAACATAAAATTCCAATCAAGCCTGAGTTCAAGCAAGTTAAGTAGAAGCTACATTGGCTCTAATCAGAATAGGCTCAGAAGGTTAAGGAGGATATCCAAAAGCAATTAGATGTCAAGTTCTTTGAAGTGGTTGACTATCCTTAATGGTTGGCCAATGTGGTTCCGGTTCCTAAGAAAGATGACAGGGTTAGGGTTTGCATAGACTACAAGGATTTGAATAAGACATACTCAAAGGATGACTTTCCTTTACCTCATATCAATGTATTGGTCGACAGTACAATTGCTAGTGCTATGTATATTAGTGTATGATCTAGAGAATCATGTTTTATGTAATTGAATGATTTATCAATAAAAGGCATTATTCATTATTCAATTTACTTGAAAGGTTATTAACTAAATAATGAATTCTAAGATATTGGAACAGTATAAAGGAATTCATAAAGAGTTTATGAAATGAGATTCTTATTGTATGCAAATATTCAATATCTAAATTATCCTTGATCAATGTATTAATAAGACTAGATATTATTAATGCAGTTAAGATCAGCATATGTTTTCCTTATTTAGGGATGATTCTCATTCATCATGACAAGAGTTATCTAAAGTGAACATGTGGATGAGCAGTAGAGGACTGACTCATTGGAGGCCTTGCTAGTGAGATTTCATATGGATAATTGATCTATGTCTATGAAATATATCATCACTCATATCAGTAGTGTAAGTATCCTTAAGACTTAAGATAACAAGGTTATCTTAATTATGGATCACTATGTTTTGACTCCTTTGTTTTATTCCTTCATAAGAAGCATTCATAACTTGGATGTTGGATATAGTGTGAAGTAGTTAAAGGTATTTATTTATCAATAAAG
>CANYBF010230185.1:0-10935 GCA_948192965.1 Dalechampia spathulata | reverse complement strand
ACCAAAAGAAATAATTTAAAAAGCATATAAAACCCTAATTGGGGCCCAAGGCCCAATTCCTTTCTTCAGAATCCAAATGGGGCTTGTTGTGATTGGGCCTTAGGCCCGACCCGCCTACTTCCAAATTAACCTAATTACCTGCAAAATCATACCAAAACGCGTAAAAAGGAACAAATGCAGATAATAATGACATTAATTATAGAATCGACATGCAAATTGCACAAATAGGCCTAAATTATCATGAAGAAAATGCGGAAATCAAGAAACAAAATTGAATACTTTGGATCATACGCAATCGCGTATGATATTGATGATCATACGCGATCGCATATAATCATATGTGAACGAAGCCAAAAGCAAAATAAATCACGCGGAAAGATTCAAAACATAACATAAATCATTCGGCAAATAAAATAAAACAAAATTGTATTTTACGAGACATACGCTATCGCACATGATATTGAGATAATCATACGCAATCGCATATAATCATACGCGATCGGGGCAAACAATGAGAAAATCACGCGTAAAGGCTTAAAACGTAACATAAATCATTCGGCAAACAAAATAAATTAAACTAGCATTTTTTTAAAACATACGCGATTGGGAAGATCATACGCGATCGCATATGATATGAGATGATCATATGCGATCGCATATGATAACACAATAATAATTTAAAAAAAACGAAAGCAAAACATCAAAAACACATATGAATCATGTGTAAAACGTTAAAACAATTCAATTTTCAATATATTTAGGCATGGATATAATGAAAAATACATAAAAATGATAAAAAGTAATAGATTTTACTAACCTCTCGTAGATTCTCCTTAGATCCGAGTATGGGGACGAAGAAAACAGTCCAAAATCCAAGTTTAGGGATTGAAATCACCTAATCTAAGTGATTTGTTGTGGGTTTATTATGTTTTTTCTAACCCTAATTGCTTAGATTAATCCAAAATTAGGTTTAAGAAAATTAATTTTAGACTCTTGACGGCTGCCAAAACCCTAAAATTCGTAGGTCTAAAGTTTGAAAACCCTAAAAATTGCCAACCCCCGTCAGAATGGAGTTCCAAAGCTTTTAAAATTTCTATCCCGGAGACATACGTGATCGCGTATCTTAACATATGGTAAACCCTAAAACATACGCGATCGTGTATCCCAACATATGCGGCGTGTCACAAACATACGCGATCGCGTATGTTTGTACATATGCGGTAGGTCCAGAACATACGCGGCGTGTGACGCCCCAAAATGGGCCAGAATTGGCCCAGAACGGCCCGGAATGATCCAAAACAACCCGGAGTGGCCCAAGGCCAACCCGAAATGGTCCAAAATCATCCCGGATTTGATCCGAGTCAAGCCGGTCCAAAATTAGGGTGCGACACCACCCATTGAAAGGTGAAATCCTAGATAGAACATAAGATTTATAGTGGTTTGGCACTTCAACTTACTTATGTTCACTTCTCCTAAGATTTAACTTAGGGTTCCACTAATTTATTTAATAATTATAATAGTAGATTCTCTAATCAAGAATCCACCCCTAATATTTTCAAGACTCACACTCAAATCTTTACAATAGTAGTCAATCTTATAAATTCAACTCTCAAATACAACAATAATTCCCAAGCATTAACTCTTACCAACCCAAATAACAATTGAAATAAATTAGGGTTATAAAAGGAACTTAGAGAGAATAAGAGCAAAGTAAAGAGAGGTAGAATCAATTGCAAAGATAATCAAGTTACTTACTTGAAGAAGATCTTCCTTAGCTATAAATACACTCTTCACTAAGAAAAGATTCGTTACACAGAGCAATAATTGCAAATAGATCCATTAGAACGATTTTAATTTAAAATAAAAGTTCCTGCAAAAGAATGTGTATAGTCGTACGCTTAACCCATACGCCTGTACAACTCTTTAAAATAAAAGTTGAATTTATGCAGTGATTATTGTACAACCATACCATAGGTGGTATGCCCGTACAAAGATTCTACCAAAAAACACCAAACTGTGGTATGACCAACCCGTATGGCTATACAATGCATCAAACCATAGTTGTACGCCCATACCAATAATGGTACGCTTGTACACACTATAATTTTGCATGATTTCAATTAAATTATTTAAATTGATTTGTTAACATTAAAATCCAAAATAGTGGGTCTAACAATATCCTCTTTTTTGATGTTAACAATCAATTTAAGTTCAATTTACAAACATTCAAGTTGTTAAAATGATATTCTCCCCTTTTCTTTTAGCATTTATACATTCAATAAATTTATTTGAAGTAATCATGAAATTATCATTTTAGATAAAAAAAAGAAACATATATAACCAATGTCATATGATTAAACCAACACAAACATATACATAAAAGTCATAGACCAAAATAACATAAACTAAATAAAAGCAAATGTCATAATAATCCTAAAATCATGTCCCTATTTATCAATAATAAAAAGCATTAGGAAGGAGGAGGGATAGATGGATCAAGGAATGACTGAATAAACTGAAGTACAATGGTAGTGGAGGTGTAGAACTCATAGAACTCTTGATTCTGCTGAAGTAAACATTGATCAACAGAATCCAATCTAGTCATCATCTGATCAAACCCATCTAATCAAGTGCTGAGTATAGTAAATTACTGAGTAAGAAGATCAACTATTGAAGGAATGGAGGAGGAATCAATAGCGTGATCAGAAGTAGCAACATTAGTAGTAGCAGCACCAGAGGAAGAACCTCCCTTAGTCTATCTCTAATGCTTATGACTCAAAGCTGCCTGACGTTGAGTGTCATCGTGTGGAGAGCTGGTACGAGTATGGAAAATAGTAGAAGTATCATCCTTTGAGTACTTAACATCAGAGGGAATGGGCACAAGCATGTTCTGACACTACAACCTTAACACTATACAATGCAACAGTGTCATTTGGTATACCAAGTGCCAGAATAAGCTCTAAATGCCTTTTGATATACTCAATGTATGGAGTATAAACATTTAGTCTATTAGCCTCAAGGAACATAGTATGCTTGATAAAAGACATATCGAGGTTAGGACCAGTAGGTCCAGGAGCAGGAGAGTTAGAAGGGAGACCCTTCAGAGTACGATACCTGCACAATCTCAAAATCACTCAACTATACAACCTCATCCTTACATAGTCTCAGGATCCCTCTTTTTCGGGTGTGGGATCAGTTCATTCATATGCCCCTCCGGTTAGAAGCCTACTAGGAGCCACTCCTTGTGTCACATCCACATGAGTGATGTGTCTGGTATACGTATAGAGGTATGTATGTGTATGAGTTTTGCTATACAATGTTATATTATTTATGATGTATTCTTAGTTTTGATAGTATGTATGTATGTATGCATGTATGTATGTATATATGGATGTATGATATTGAGGGTGGTGTTGTTTGTGATGGTATCACCTTGTTGGGAAGCGTGACTTCTCGGTTGGATAGGGGATAACTATTTAGTTGTGTTTAGGTTGGGTTTGGAGTGTTTTAGCAGGTACTGGGAGAGTAAGGATCAATGGGGGATGTCCTGATTTTTAGGACGTGGTACGGGCGTACAGACATCCATACGGGCGTACCAAGCTTGAAGGATTAGGGGTTTGGAGTTCTTGGAGACGGTACGGGCACACTAATGCTCTGTACGGCCATACCATTGCTCACAGGAAAATAGGTTTGTCAGGAAATTTTGAGGTGGTACGGGTGTACCAAGAGGGGTATGGGTGTACCATTCATCGCAATAAAATCAAGGCATCAAGACTTTTAGTTTGGTACGGGCGTACAGAATTTGGTACAGCCATACGCGACTTAAAAGCCCATTTTAAATAGGATAAACATGGACTTTTCTTTGACTTTCCTTATTCTTCTTCTTTCTAAACCTTCCCTAAACTTCCCTAAACACTAGAATTCAACCTACTTTATTGCTTTTACACCATGAGAGCTAGAAGAAGCGAGTTTAGTGATTGGTCTATGGATTTAGATGCTAGAAGTAGCTTCCTATAAGTTTGTGCTAGCTTATGCCAGGTGTTTTCCTTACTTCTTCTTGTGCTTCTAGGCCAAGTATGACCAAAGAATTGATGTTTGAGGATTCTATTCCCTTATGTTTCTATGTATTTATGGCATGAACATGACATAAGGGATGGTGAATGAAAGAATAGAATAAGGGATAATAGGAAAGAGGCATGCTGGGTCATATTTTACAGGATTCCATAATGGAATCGTATATTATATTGCCTCCTACGGGAGTTGAGTCTCGAGACATAGAGGAAAAAAAAGGGGGTTTAAAAACTCAAATAGTTAATGCTCTCCTTCAGGAGTTGAGTATCAATACATACAGGGACCCAGCATGGTAGTATATTGTGCACAATACAGAGAAAAGAGAAAGGGGTAACGTCAGAAAAGAAAAGAAAGAGAGAAAGGGGTGCAAGCATGACATTGCATTTTGTTATCTGCTTATGTATGTTTGTATGTATAATGATATATTATGTATTTGTATGTTAACTAGCACCACTGAGTTTTATACTCAGCATTTATCAATTGATGGATGCATGTTCTGAGCCTATTGTTGAGGGGCAAGAGCAGTGATTGCTCATGTCAGCAGGGAGGCGGATTCGGATGCAATCATATTCTTGAGGTGGTTTGAGGACAGCCGAGCACGCTCCTTGGTTTTGTTTAGCTTGTTTGTGTGGCTTGTAGAGATCATTTGGCAGTAGTATAAATGTATTTTGGTGGTATTTGTACAAATGAGGTAGCCAGAACCCTTATATGATAATGAATACCTCTTTTATAAAAGAGACTTGTTCATTCAATTGAATGTGTGTGACTCAGGTTTTATTTTGTGCATGCTGCAACTTTTACACCACCTGTACATGTGTTGTCCCTATACGACATCTATCTATGCATGTCTACGTATCCCTTATAGTGTATATAGCAGTTTTTTGTATGAGAGATCGTTGTGTATACTATAGGAGCATGTTAGTCCAGGTATGGGCTGGGTGTGACACCTTGTCCATGCTCTCTCTGGCACCGACAATCACTCCCCGCCCTCGTCAGCCCCGAGTGTCACATGCCCACCAGCTTTTGCTTGGTTCATCCCTGAATCACACCATACTAGGAGAGGTCTCTGATACCAAACTATAATAGCTTGATTAGACGACTGCCTCCACAATCTAACACGAGACCTTTCAGCATGCTTTATCCTCGCTCACATGCTTCCCGAGAATACTTCCTAAGAGGTCACCCATCCTATAATTGCTCAAAGCTAAGCATGCTTAACTATGGAGTTCTTATGAAATGAGCACCAAAAAGGTAGGTGCATCTTGTTGGTATATATAGTACCCATCTGATCACTTAAGCTATTATCAATTACATAGTCCCATACCTACACAATCTCGTAATCACTCAACTATGCAACCCCATCCTTACACAGTCTCAAGATCCCTCTTTTTTGGGTATGGGATTAGTTCATTCATGTACCCCTCCGCTTAGAAGCCTGCTAGGAGCTACTCCTTGTTCATGGTCTTTCTAGCACTGGCGATCAATCCCTACCCTTGTCAGCCCTGAGTGTCACACTGTAGGCATACAAGAAGTGGTACGGGCTTACCGTTTGATTTTCTAAGTAGTATGGGCATACAAAGAGGCCGTATGGGGTGAAAAATTATGTAGAAAGTTTGGTACGGGCATACCACTTGGTGGTACAGCCGTACGTGATGCTCCGGTATCATTTTAGAGTTATATTTTAGGTGTCGTATGGGTGTACGGGAAGGCGTATGACTGTACGGGTTGAAATACATATTTTTCAGCATTTTTGAAAATTTTGTATAACGACTTTATTTTACATTTAGTGCATCCCCAATGATCCTATAAGCTTAGAATAACTTATATAAATGTAGATTAACCTTATTGAAGGTAGGAAATTAATCTACAATCATTATTTTCTTTGTTAAATACATTTTTGATGTATTCTTGAGTATTTCTTGATTCCTGGAGTTGCAAATCCTTTGAAAAGGATTTTTGGGTTTTCAATCCTTGTTGTTCTTTCTCTTGGGTTATGTTTTGAGAGATAGGAAGGGATTGTGATTGAGTGAGGTTTAGTGTGAGCCTTGGGAAAACACTAATGATTGAATTCTTATGAGAAGAATTATTTGTTGTATTTATGAAGTTATTAGTGGAAACCTAAGTTGTTTGCTTGGGTAAGTGGATGTAGGCATTTGTTGGACGCACCACTATAAATTTCTTGTGTTCCATTTCTTTCCCTCTCTTCAACTCTTTTGATTCTTATGTTACCATCCACACTTAGGATTTCATTTGGTATCAGAGTTTGGGCTCTATTTTTCAATAATTAACATTCTTAGAGTTAAGATCAAATGGCAACACATTGTCTAGAAAGTCAATCTTGTACAAAACCTTATTTCTTTGATGGTATAGATTACTCTTATTGGAAAATAAAATGGAGATATTTTTGGAGAGTGATGGAGTTGAATTTTGGAACTTCATTGTAAATGATTATAGTCCTCTTACAACTATTATTGAAGGTATTTCCACATTGAAGCCTAAAGATAAGTTGAATAGCAAAGAGAAAAAGACCAATGCTATGAGTAAAAAGGCTATGAATCTCTTGTATTATGCTATTAGTAGAGAAGAGTATGGAAGAGTGTCTCATTGCATCACCACTAAACAAATTTGGGATACATTGGAAACACATCATAAAGGCACAAATCAAATGAAGACCAAGAAGATTCAACTTTTGACTTATGAATATGAGTTATTAACTATGAGGAAAAATGAGAGTGTATCAGAGATGTACAATAGGCTCATGGTCATTTTCAATGGTCTAAAGAATTTTGGGAAGACTTATGCTACAGAAGATATCAATAATAAAATTCTTAGAGTTCTTCTAAAGAAGAATTGGGAAGCAATGGTGATTGCAATTAAGGAAACAAATGATTTATTAATGCTTTCTACCTATATGTTTCTAGTAAAGCTTCATACTCATGAGATCACCTTAAGGCAAGGTGTTGGAAGAAAAGTAGAATCTACAAGTAAAGGACATGTGAAGAGTGAATGTCCTAGACCATCCAAGCCATCCAAGAAGAAAGCTTTCAAAGCCACTTGGGATTATAAGAGTGAATTGGATGACGAAAGCTTAGTTGGAGAGCATAGACTATGCTTCATGGCAATGGAGGATGAAGATGATCTTAATAAGGTAAGTACTTCTAACCAATCTCTTAATGATGAGTTTGATGATGAGGAAAGTGTCTTAAAGTAACTTCTTATCAAATTTGAGCAATTAGCTAGGGAAATAATGTTTTTAAATCTAAAAACTTAACTTTGATAAATGAGATTGATTGTTTGAAATAGCAAGTAGATGTTTTAATTTCTTCAAAAAGGGATTTTCAAAAATCATTTGAAAATATTTCAAATCTTTCAATGTTAAATGAATCCTTGAAAAAGGAAAAAGAAGATTTGTGTTTAGAAAATGAGATTTTAAAAGAAAACCTTTCAAAATTTGAAAAAGGTGGCATTAAAATTGATAGTATTCTTAAATGCCAAAAGCTCAAATTTGATAGGAAAGGTATAGGTTATGATGAAAACACTCCTTCTTCATTAAATGGCCCTAAATTTCTCAAAGCTACTTCTATTGAGAAGGTTTCCAAGAGAAATAAAAGTAAAAGAGTTGAAAACTCCAATGCTAAGAGGTTTAAGACCTCAACTAAAAGTCAATTGCATAAGAATTACAATTGTAGGGTAAAGCATTTCAATGCAAATGCAAAAGGTGTGTGTTTGTATTTAAAAGTCAAAATTGGAAATGACATGAAAATTGAACAAAGGAAAGTTCATTTTCATAGACCAAGAAGTTTGAAGTCTAAACCCTTTCTTGGTCATTTTCATTATTATGGCAAGTTTGGTCACTCTAATTATAAATTTTTTATAAGGTTAAGTCACTTGGGATATATTCCAAATGACTTATGTGAAGCTAACCGCCATGGACTCAAATACATTTGGGTACCAAAAGTTAAATGAAGTTATTTTGTAGGTTTGCTTGAAGTTCACAATATGAGAATGGATGGATATTCAAGCAATAAGATGAAGTCTCTTTTGCATTGGTGAAATAAGGAATGAGACTATGCGATTACTTAGGGGGAGTTTTTGAGCTTTGTGTTTCTTGTGATATGATTGTTATGTATGTTGATTGTGTTGGTATTATGAATGTGATTTTGTTTTTGTTTTAAAATAAGAATTTTGAACATATGCATGAGAACATACTTTAATGATTGATTTTAGCTTATTTTCTTTTTGATGTAGCCAAAGGGGGAGAAGTATGATGAAAATTAATTTATGAAAATTAATTTGTATGCATTTTGAAAATAATTTTCATTGAGTATGAATTGCAAGGGTGCAATTTATGAGGGGGTGTCACGTCTTTCGGTTGCGTAACATGCTCCCGTAACATGATTATTAATTCTCTATTGAGAAAATTAATAATCATCCTATAAACGATTCCATACATTTAAGATTAAGTGCGAACATTTTTTTTTAAAAAAAATCATGCATACAATCCCTAAATTATATTCAATCCATTATCATACTATCATAATTTCAAGCATCATCATATTTAATTTATTAACATTCGCACATCATTGTTTTACATATATAGGGATCGTCATAAATCATTTCCAACATAATTAATAATACCATCAAATACCATTAATCATAATTTTAATTACTACCAAGTACTTTATTTAGAAGTTGCATGATTATTGCGGAATAGAAGTCTGATGAAAGTCAAACCAAACCATTTACCAATAAGCTTAGTTGAATTGTCCAGCTGCTACCACTAACATTCTTGTTCCCTGGCTTTGCTTGTTCCTACATTTATCAATTAATGATTGTTGAGTATAAAACTCAGTGGTGCTAATATAGTATAAATTTCAAATATCATAATAATCAAATACCATTATATTTCATTTATTTCTACATATAAAAATAATCATCATGTCAATAAATTTCCAAAACATCATGGAATATTTCAAACATAATATCATGTTATCATTGATTATTTGCTATTATCGTTAATAATCATCTCTAACACTATTCATGATTTTTACCACAATTATTAATATCTCATACATATTTACTATATAACCAAAGTCATATTCAAATCAATCTCACCTTGGTACATTATATCATCAAATATCTTGATTAGTCATTTAATCATTATTTAATTATCATTATCATTATGACATTTCATCTCATCATTTAATATCAGTATTATCACAATAACATAACATGTTATCATCATGTATATATCATCATTGTTAAATCAAATATTATCATTAATAAATTAATTCAATAGTAAACATGATTATCATGGTATATATATTTTTCTATAAACATTAGCAAGATGTGCTTATAGATGTATAATTATATATCATTTATTACATCATCATCATCTATTCATAAACAATGTATTTTTATGAGAATACATTTATGTTATGCATTCTCCCTTATATATGTACTTTAAACATTTGGCCATTTCATTTATATGCGCATGTACCGGGTCTTTCATATCATAACTTACTTATGGTTCAACAAACCGTAACCCATTTCTCATTCATTATCTTTCTCTTTTATTTTGTTGTTTTCTATATCATTTTCCTTTTGGTTTAATTCCCTTATGAAATATATCATATTCCCGGTACATCTCATTTAACATTTTCCTTATATTTATTGACTTTCCTCCTTCCTTATTTCTCCATGTCATGTTGTGCCATGTTCATGCTTAATGCATTATGTATATGACATGATTAATGAATAATTAATAACATATCATAATTAATTGTGTAATGCTAATGCATTACCATACCATCTCCCCTTTGACCATTAAATGATCTAGAGCTTCCAATTAAACTAGCATAAACCTGGGATGTCCTTCCCTTTGTTTAATTCCTTTGTTGATACGTGAAGATTATCCACAGAATTACCTAATCATAATGCAATGTTTATCTTTAATTAATAAATAATATTCCACATAAATCATTCATTGCTTCATATTTGTAAATCATATACCACTGTTCAAAAGTCATAAATCATTTATAACAATCCAATCCATTTACTGTATTTACTCATCAAATAATAAAACCATATTATCATTTATTTTGATAACCTCTGCTTATATAATTTATTTTAATAACATCCAATTTATTTACTGCTTCATAGAACATGTTATCCTCTACTGCTGCATTACTATTCACTAAATATCATAATGATAAAACTTTGTCCATAATAATCTATTTCTTATATAATCTTTTATCATAATAATATTCCTGTTGTTCAAACCAACCAGTAACAACATATTTAATTATGTCCTTATCTTATTCTTAATTAAATAACATTCTAGTATTCTGCTTACCAGTTAATACTTTCTTATCAATTTACTAAATTGCCATCATCTTAATACTGATAATTTTATATCCAGAATTTATAACTTAATCAGATTCTTATAACTAATCACATTAATGTTTTGCTGATAACCAGTTACTGCTAAAACATAGAGTATTACTACAAACATGATATAATATAAAATCAGTTAATATCACAATACTGATTACTTAATAATATTCTGATCATATATCTTTTACTGATCCTTAATACTATACTCTTCATACTTAACTTTTGTTATCTAATTTAATTCTGTTATATTTTATGCATAAAAATATTTAATACCAGAACTCATTAGCAAAGCATTTGATATCACTTAATAATTTATTGATAATAGGCCCTCTTATATTACTTCTATCATCTTAATTTAGTCCACCAATTTGAATCTTATTTAGAATCATAATATCTCATTCATATATTAAATCTCTTAATAACACTTAATTTACTTGCTTTAATTATCATTTAAGTCCTTAGTATAAA
>CANYBF010230095.1:0-19197 GCA_948192965.1 Dalechampia spathulata | reverse complement strand
TCTTTAGCCAATAATAGATTGGAAGGCTCCATTCCTGCATCATTTGGTGATGCAGCAAGCTTGGAATTCTTAGATTTGTCAAACAATAGTCTCTATGGAGACATTCCAAAGTCCCTTGAGAAACTCATGTATCTTACACATTTAAATGTGTCTTTCAACAACTTACAAGGAGAGATACCAAATGAAGGACCTTTTAGAAACTTTTTGGCTGAATCATTTATGGGGAATAAAGCACTGTGTGGTGCAGTGCAGCCATATTTCAAGTTCAGCCTTGCCTAACAAGCAATGTTCAGAGTAAACCAGTGGTCATAAATGTATTGCTTGTTGTGGGATTTTCAACTTTAGCACTGGTAGCTATTGCTACAGTTTTCGTAATTAGGTTACAAAAATGAAATGTAAGATTGAGAAGGATCGGTCCAGGACAGTTATCATCTTCAGCAACATTAAAAAGAATTTCCTATCTAGAGCTTGATCAAGCAACTGATAATTTTGACGAGGTCAATTTTCTTGGCAGAGGGAGTTTTGGTTCAGTGTACAAGGGAATTCTTTCAGATGGCATGGATGTTGCAGTGAAAGTTTTCAATTTACAAAATGAAGGAGCATTCAAGAGTTTTGATGTTGAGTGTGAAATGTTAAGCAAGATTCGTCATCGAAACCTTGTTAAGGTAATCACAAGTTGCTGTAACATTGATTCTAAAGCATTAGTTCTTGGATTCATGCCTAATCACAGCCTGGAAAAATGGTTGTATTCTCACAATCATTTCCTGGACATTCTTCAAAGGTTGAACATAATGATTGATGTTGCGTTAGCATTGGAATACCTTCATTATGGTTATACGACTCCTATTGTTCACTGCGATTTGAAGCCCAGCAACATCCTTCTAGATGAGGATATGGTTGCTCATGTAAGCGACTTTGGCATTGCAAAACTCCTTGGTGAAGGACAATCTATTATACAAACCATCACACTAGCTACGGTTGGGTACATGGCACCAGGTGATGTTTCTACTTTTAGATCTTCAAATTTTTCATTCTTACGGCATGTTATATTTATACTATATCATATTTTAATATATGAATAAAATTAAAATGTAGAGTATGGATCGCAAGGTGTTGTTTCGATTGGAGGCGACATGTACAGCTTTGGCATTTTGCTAATGGAAACCTTCACACGAAAGAAGCCAACAGATGAGATGTTTGACGAGGAAATGAGCATGAAACAATGGATCAAAGAGTCATTGCCCGATGGATTAACTCAAATTGCAGACACCAATTTGCTAAGGATAGATGATGATCATTTTTCAGCTAAAAAGGATAGCGTGCTGCCGATTATGCAGGTGGCCCTTGAATGCTCTGCAGATTTAGCAGAGGAAAGGTCAGATATCAAAGATGTTGTCAACACTTTAAATAAGATCAAAGTGAAGCTCCAGAAAGATATTAACAATGACAGGTGAATCAAGTGAAGTAATGTTGGCATTTGATCATTTTTTAAGTTGGAAACTCAAACCCAAAATAGAAATCGCCTTACGGTTGAATGAGACAACATCTGCCACAGTTGTTCAAAAATCATGTATACTTGATTTTAACAATGTCAAAATATTTAATGTAATAGCGTTTAAATTAGTAGTTAAATGAAAAATATTTTAAATAAATAAAAATATTAATCTCTAACATCTAAACACTAAAAAAAATATCAATCGTTCTTTAACTAATCAATTTTAAATGTTACTAAATAATATAATTTACAAGAATAATATTTTAACCAACTAAACATTACTTAAAGTATTATTATCAAATACGATACAAAATGGAAAGGAATACATATATTAAAATTAAATCCTATTCTAGTTATTTATTATTTAATTTTCTTATATATGATATTCGGATTAATAAACGTGGGAAGTAATTATGGATGTTAGAAAGAGAAATGAATAAAAATTACTTTTGATATTAAAATTATATAAGAATGAGATTACATATGGATAAGAATCTCATAAATATAAGGATTCATTTTATTAGAATAGTGACCCAAAATATTAACTTAAAATGACTATCATTGTCATCATCACCTCATCAACAATGTCTGCGTTGACATTATCGGAGCCACCGTAGACGACGTCATTTGAGGGGTCATATGGTTGCTGCTAGGAAATAATTAAAAAGGATAACATATTTTAAAGAAATAAAAAAGCTTTATATTTTGGATAAAAATAAATTTGGCAATGAATTTTATCTATGATCCAATTTTTATCTAAAATTTTCAATTACTCATGCATGTCAAACTTTAACAACGGAATTATATGATGGTGTTTTTTTGTTACTAAATTTAATAACTTAGTTTTTAAATTAGTTGTTAGGTTAGCTGTTACACTTAGGTGTTTGGTATCATTTTTAACTTTTGAATTAGCTGTTAGAATATGAAATTACCAAAAGGGTATTATATATAAAAATATAACTTATTTGAGAATGAAAAATAATTAAAAGATTAGTAGTAGTAGGTCATTTTAGCTTTTGATGTAAAAGCTATTTCTAATAGCTTTTTCAAACGCTATTTTAAAAATCATTTGAAAATCTAAAGTTTTTTTAGAAGCTAATACCAAACACCTAAAAAATACTAAAATATATCTTAAAATCTAAAAGCTAATATAAAATCTTTACCAAACACACACTGGATAAATCATGCTATCATCAACTATTCATTTGCTGCAAATTTAGCCAAAAAGAACCCACAAGACGGAAGTTGCGACAACAACATTACCAACTCACAGAATTCTGGAGTGGAAGAATCCAAACCAAGAAACATCCAATCCTTAATAAAGTCGAATCTAATTGTATAACCACTGTAATTAGCTTTTTCTGCTTTCCTGATCGTGCGCTTGTCAACATCAGTACCTTTCTCCCTTACAAAAATTTCAGGAAGAAGTAACCAAGAAGCCACCTTTCTTGTTTTGTCCGAGGCAACCACCGCCATTCCATCGCTTCTCTTTTTCTGTGCCCTTTTTCTGTTCACTTATATTACCTTCTGTTTAACTTGCTCTTCGGTTATCAACCAGCAAAACGGTTGCAGCTTTACACTATCCCCAGCACACATAGAAGAAAACTATGGCAGTATCCAATTCTCGAAATCGTGTGGTTTTTAATGGGATTTGTTTTTCTGTTTTTCTTTTCTTATTCTACAATCAACATAATTCTCTTCAGAATCCTTTTCTAAAGAATTCCCGTGTGGGTTCATTTGTCTCAAAATTAGGCGGGATTATTTCTAAACTTAATAATACTTCTACAATCGTTAGTGATCTTAGTGTAATTCCACATCATGATCCTAAATTTTGTTCAGGGTTGCTTGAACATAAGGATTTTGATGATCCGTGCGAGTATTTAATTGCTCATCCTGAGTGCAGTTCTGATGGGTTTTTCAATTACGTTAGTTTTTTCTATTGTGATTGCAAAAAATTTGCTTTTTTGGCTTATATTGTATTGGGTATATGGTTACTTGCCCTTTTCTATTTGCTGGGGAATACTGCTGCTGATTACTTCTGTTGTTCCTTGGAGAAGCTGTCAAATCTTCTCAAGCTGCCACCTACTGTTGCTGGTGTTTCTTTGCTTCCATTGGGTAATGGAGCTCCAGACGTATTTGCTAGTATCGCTGCTTTTGTGGGTAAAGATAATGGCGGAGTGGGGCTTAATAGTGTGTTGGGTGGAGCTGTTTTTATAACTTGTGTTGTTGTTGGTGTTATATCTCTCTGTGTTTCAAAGAGGAGGATTCAGATTGATAAGGTATCCTTTATTAGAGATTCCTGCGTCTTTCTGCTGACCGTTGTGTCACTTGGTGTGATTTTGATCGTCGGGAAGGTGACTGTTGGGGGTGCGATTGCATTTGCTTCAATTTATGTGATTTATGCATCTGCTGTTGCTGCAAATGAGATTCTCAAAAAATATGCATGGAGACTGAGACTTGATGCTGCAAAACCACTGCTTCCGGTTACGGATTTTCCGAATGGAAGTGATGAGAATGAAACTGTTAACGCCCCATTGCTGGAGCCTGACACAAAGAGTGATGTCCCCCAACTTCAGAATATGCTTCCACATTGGATGTGGGCGTCGCAAGTTGCAATTTATTCAGATGAGATTTCGAAGGAGAGTCCAGACAGTCCAAAAAGTGAATGGGGTTGGCAGGAAGACGAAACAACTAACGGCAACTGGTGGAGGTCCTGTTCAAAGTTTTTCTACTCTCTGGAAATGCCATTGACAATTCTGAGAAGATTAACAATTCCTATAATCGTGGAGGAACGATGGTCGAAAGGATATGCTGTAGGAAGTGCCACATTGGCACCAATTTTGTTGGCATTTCTCTGGAATACCCGAGATAATGTTGGTATTTTTGGTCGAGAAGTTTTTTACGTCTTTGGTTTTGCTTGCGGTGGCGTCCTTGGAGTTCTTGCATATCATTATACCAGTGCAAATGAGCCACCTCGCAAATTTCTATTTCCATGGGTGTTAGGCGGGTTCTTTATGAGCATTATCTGGTTCTACATGATTGCAAATGAGCTTGTTGCTCTGCTCGTAGGACTAGGCGAAATATTCGGAGTCAATCCCTCACTCCTTGGTTTGACAGTGCTGGCTTGGGGAAATTCAATGGGCGATTTGATGTCGAATATTGCACTGGCCATGCATGGTGGCGATAGCGTTCAGATTGCAATGTCAGGGTGCTATGCAGGGCCTATGTTCAACACGCTCGTCGGGCTGGGGCTATCTATGATTTGTGGAGCCTGGTCAAGCAGACCAGAATCATACAGCATACCTGAAGATAACAGTCTGTTTTATACGATGGGATTTCTTGTGACAGGGCTTATTTGGTCACTCATTGTGTTGCCACGGAACGACATGCGACCTACCAAGACGTTAGGCATTGGTCTCATAGCAATTTATTTGTCTTTTCTTATTTTCAGGGTGGGCACATACATGTGTGGTATGAGAATTGAAGGCTAGGATTGTATTAAAATTTTGCATTGTCAATCACAAAATTGCGATCTTTGCTCCAGTTCATCCTTTTTTTTTTTTTACTTGTATATTTGATTAGCTGCTCGTAAATGTTATAAGCTGCATGCAGGGAGAATGCATATCAGAGTTTCTTGTTAAAGAAAATGCTGAATGCGCGCTTATAAGCATGTTTGTGGTTCCCACGTGCATGATGCGTTGGCGGTGCTAAGCTAGCTGCCACTTTTAGCATGAGGCTCCATGGTCGTTAAGAAACACATTTTGGATTCAGGTTTCTAAATTATGCATCAAGCTCAGTGGTGTTTCTGGTGGGGAATTTAAGTTGCTCTTCATCCTTTCGTTGTTAAGAAACACCGCAGAAGCAATGTTATACTCGGACTGTCCTAAATTTAGATAGAAAATGGAAGTTTATCGGAAGCGAACAACCAGCACAAATTTATCATTTAATATGATAGATATGGATACTATTGACTAAAGCACTCGAAGGAATATCCAAGAAATACAAATAAATTAGGCCTAAACTTAATTCTGTTCTACTGCTGGTCCCATTCCAGGTCATTGTAGTGGGGGGAATGGCATTTCCATCTCATGCATAAAATGGCCTTATTCTTCATTTGTTTTTTTTTTTTTTATGGACTGTTTTTTTTGCACGGTTTGTTTAATAAAGAGAAGAATTATTGTGATGCCCCCATGAGAACAGGAAGGAACAGTTGTTCCCTGCTTGCGCAGCGACCACACCTTTTTCGAAACAAGACAGTTTTGGATGCTTCCTGCTGAATCCTGCGTACTTTCCCTCCTGTCGGTTATGCCCCAAGTTTGAAACTGTATTCTTTCTTTAATAAAGACCAAGTAAGGTCTACACTGATTGCAATGCAACTCACGTAAAGGGGCTAATTCCATTTCCACTCAACAGTTTTGCCCCGATTTGATCTTTCTGTATTTTTGCGATAGGACATCCCCCGCTTTCTTGTGTTTATATCTTAATTTAACTAATTAAAATAATTAAATAAATTAATATTAATTTATTTAATATTTTTATTATTAATTGATATTTAATAATTATACCATTAATTAATTTAATAGGACTTTGAAATAATTAAATAAATAAATTTTATATTAATTTATTTAATATTTTATTAATTAGATGAAATTTAATAAATTAAGTTATTAATTAATTTAATAGATTTAATTTTTTTAAAAACATGATGGAGGCAATTATTAAATAACATATTTCACTTATTGAGAAAATTGAAAAAGTAGGTAAGTGATATGAAGCCAATTATAAATATTTTGAGATGATGGTTTTTAAGCAAGCACAAATAGCAAGTGAAAGGAGAGAGAAAATGATCAACAATTAATTATTCATAAAATAAAATCACTCTGAGCAATAAATTTTAGTATTTATTTTCTTTTTCAAAGCCTTTACTTTAATCTTCATTGTCTCTTTACACATTCATAAATATATTTTTTTCTATAACATTATTTTTAGGATTAATTGCTTAAATACAAACTTTTTAACTTTTATTTTTAAATTTATGATTATTTCTTTTATAAATTACAACTTTGGTTTCTCTATTTCATAATTACAAAGGCATGTTTTATATTTATGAAAATACAATCTTTTAACCTTGAATTCTTTTTCATTATAAGTACCTTTGTTTGTGACCAATATATATATTTTTCTTCTCTCTTTTTTCTTTTCTTTCTATTCTCTATTTTATTTCTTTCCTTTACTGTTCTTTTCTTTCTTTGATTTCAAAGGATTATTTTTTAGATTAAAATGGTTCATACAAAATCTTCTTCTTCTCCGTTTGACATATCATCTTTGATAATATAGAAACTCAAGCATTCTACACCAAAGATTCATAGCAAGAAAGTGAAAAAGGAAAGAAAATTTCTGAAATCAGATTGTAGTGTTAATATTTGTGCTTCTTCAAATAATGATGAAGATTTTTAGTTGAAGTTAAAAGAGTGTTAAACTTATCATCATCAAATCTAAAATCAAAGAAAAATGTGTTTGTTGAAGGTTTGCATATTCATTGTTTTAGTAATTTTGTTATCTATTTAATTTATATTTTATGTTTGTTCAAGTTCTTTCTAATTTTTTGATTTTGAATTTCTTTTTCATAACATTCTTCCTCACTTTCTTGATTTATTATTTTCTATTTGTTAATTTTCTCTTTTTTTTTCAAGAAATTGATAACCATATTTTTAACCTATATTTCTCCTCATTATAATGTCCTTTCAAACATTATTTTTATGTTTTCACCTTCAAACATAAGCATTTTTCATATACAAATCACGCATAATTTTCATTCTTCACTTTGCATTTATCTTGTAGATTATTGCATACATTCTATGCGTTTAGTTATAGAATTTTTCATGTTAGAGCATTATTTGTTAATTTTATGCATGCAACTTTTAGTATATGTTATTATCCTCATATAACTCATGTACATTGACTCTTTGAATCATGTTTTATAGGATTAGAAGGGTAGTTTATGCATGAAATTTATATTTCTAAGTAACACGAGTCATGTTGTCACGTCCGCACACATACAACTTAGATATATCATATTTGCATTTTATAATCTGTGAATTATTGATTGATTTCGATTGTTATTATAGTATTACTGATTGCATGATTATTTAAGTTGATGAAATTTTTATACTAATTAATTGGTAAGATATAATGCTATATTATATAACTTATTAATTATTTTAATTGTTTTATTAATTAGTATTAATTAAATGATATTATGCTTAATTATGTTGTAAGTTATGTTATCATTTTTATTATTAATATTAATTAAGTTAATTATTTAATTATTTTAAGTAATGGAATAATTATATTTATTAGAATTTGGTGGTGATTTTTTTTATTAAGTATATACTTTGTTAACATTTATTTGTATTAGATATTTATATATATATATATATATAGTTTTATTAATTTAAATAGTGGAATAATAAAAATTGATTATAGCCTTAGAATTATAAGAAGTTATTAATATTGATATATATATATATATATATATATATATATATATATATATATATATTGAATTACTAGTTATAGATAATAATACTTATTTGAATATATGTTGAATATCAATTATTGCTTTATAATTGTGGATATATTAATATTATAATTATATAAATATTTATTTTATATAAGTTGTTATTATTTTGTTAATGGATGTAGGGTTAATTGGGGGGTACATTTAGGTTATGATTTGGTTATTTACTAGTTAATTAAGTTATATATTTTTTTTAAAGAAGTGAAGGAACATTTCTCATGCATCGGAAGGGAGGAGAGTTTTATTGCTTTAGTGGACACTTTTTATTTCGTAAGAGGGGGGTTTCGGTGTCTTGGTGCTTGGGTGATTCCTATTTCCTTTGGTGTTTTCTTCGGCATTTGAGGAAAGATTTCTACTGGTATCATTGCATGTTGTAGTGCAATTGAGAGTTAGTGGAGAGGGAAGCATCTTACGCCATTGGAGAGTGGTTTGTTCGTAAGGAAGGGCTGCTCTTGCCATCGCATAAACCTCTTCTTGTCCACCATTGTTACGTCTCTTTTGAGCTACTGCTGCTTGTGTTGGAGTCGTGTTTATGCTAGGTTATTGATGATCTAAGAAGATATGAATTCATTCCCTTCTTAAGAGGTAGGCGAGTCTGTTTATTGTATGAAATGTGAGTTACATGTAACTATTTGGTCACTCTTTTCTTTGTACGATTGCATGTTACCATTCTTGGTGTGAGTCATGCATATTTCTTGTTGTTTTGGAGGTTGGGTTTGGATCTTTGGTGCGCTGTAATGGAATGTAAATTGCTGGTAGGGGAGGATGCTTCTTTTTGCATATATTCTTCCTTGACCAAGTTCTTGATTTTGCTAGAACATTGTTGTTTGTTGTGATCTTTTGGTTTTACCAGTTTAGTGAGGAAGTATACTGTCTGGAATTCTTTCTTTTCTTATAAGGTTACGTGTAGGGCTTTGCTAATTATGACATGCATGCTTCTTTATTTATTTTAGGATCTATATGGAGGTTATGGCAGGGATATGCATGGAGATGCTGTTGATAGTTCTGGTAGTGGGAATTATTGGATGTTTTGGGACATTATTTGGCAGGGGGTTGGTTGGTGTTTGGTCGGGTTTTACGAGGAGTGGATATGGTAGTGGTTATTTAAGGGATTACAGGGGCGTAAGTGGGAACCTTCTTGCCCACTCTATTCTTCTTTGATCTTTGCTGTGATTTATATTCTTCTTTTCTATTCTCGGTACTGTTATGTTACGTGGGGTATTTGGTATTATTGGGTTTGTGATGGTGTTAATAATTGATTAGAGTTATGCCGTTTATTTGTAGATAAGTAATAGTATTATAGATTATAAGAATATAACTATTATGACTATGTCCTTATATGAGAATTTGTAGTTCATTCTGCGGTTGGAAAGGTTTATGGGATACTTTATTTAGTGCATTACTCGAGGATTGTCTTCATATAGAGGCGTAGGTTTTGGTGGTTATGTATGTTGGTCTTATATAATTATTTTGACTAAATCACTGCAGGAAATTTAATTGAAGAATAGTAGCTCTTTTAGCAAAAATTAAGTTAGATGTTAATTAACCTAAGTAATGATGTATGTTAATTAACTTATTACCGATGTGGCCTTGCTATAATTAAATATTTCCCTAAATAAATTATATGAGAATTTTATATTTAAACTTATTTAATAAGATGTTCTTATAAGTATTTAATTTTGTAATTAAAAATTTATTTATTACTCCCTTAAGCTATGATTAATATGTATTGTAATAAACTTTAAATTATAATTTGAAGCAAGTTATATTAATTACATATTTTTATGAACTTAATATATTTATACAATTTGGTTGATAAATAAAATTATATTACCTCATAAATTGTAATAGGAGATGTATTTAGAATATATATTAAATATCAATTATTCTTAATTTAATTTTTTTTTAAATGATGATTAAATAATACTTCCTTTCATATGCTATTCGTAAATAAGTCATATTAGTTAAATTTATATAGTGAGGTAGTTCTACAGCTAATTAATTTATAAATTAAGAATATTTTCTACTACTCTTTTAAACTATGATTATTATATGTTTTATTGAATTTTAAATGTTTATTTAATGAAAGTTTTGTAAATTATGGATTGTATGAAGTTAGTAGATCTATGATTTAATTATATTATCACAGGTTATAATAAAAGGTATATTTTAGAAATAAATATTTGAATTCTTATTTATTAATTTCTAATTAAATTTTATTGATGATGTTATGATATCTTCTTGTATTTGTTGTTTTGTTTTTAGGAATTTAGAGAAATAATCATTATGTTGTGTATATTATAATTACTTGATATATATTCTATTATTATTTGTTTTACCTGGCGTGATTGTACAGTTGATAATTGATTGAATCCTCTGGGTATATTACTAAGTTTATTTATATATAAATAATTACAGGGCCTATTGAGGAGCCTATTCACGTGTCCCCTAAACGCGTAGATAAGGGGAAAGCCCCTAAAGGTTAGTGTTATATACTCGACTTAAATAGTTAAGTCTGAGATTAAATTGCACACATACTGCACGTTAATTAATAAGTCGTATGCTCTGATAATTATTATGACATTAAAATATTCCAATGCATCATATCATATAAATCATATACATTATTAGATACCGCATTGGCATTTCATAACATCATTTCATGGCGTCATAAGGATGAAAAAGTGAGGTTATTGTGATATGTTGAGATTGAATATATATTGAAATGTTGATAAGGAAGCTGAGTACAGTCGCTTCCCATACGCTGAGTTCAGTCGCGTATATTGATTATTATTATCGAATGCTAAGTACAGTCGCATTCCATAAAAATGTTATGATTAAAAATATGATTGGCGAATTGAGATACGATAGTGAAACAGATTGATCGAGGGAGAGTGCAAGACATCGCATTCTCATAAATCCATTTCATATTTGCATACATTCATTTTAAATTGAAATGGGATATCGTGATTATGAAAATATGAGAATTATTTGTGATGCTATGAATGGAAATCAAAGGTGAATCCAGGTACTACGAAGTGATGAGATGAGAATTTTGGAATTATATACGGGTAAATATGCTTATACTAGAATTTGAATTACATGCTGCTTTAAATAAATGTTATTGCCTTGTGATTAAATGCTTTCACATAATTGTGATTTTTAGGTTATTACTTGAAATTCTCTATATTTCAATATTATTAATTGTTGCATTCATTTTATTAGTGCCACTGAGTTTTACTCAGTGTTTGTCGTTTGATGAACGTAGTTCCGAGCACTTCAAAGGTTGGACGGGGTTAGCGGTGTTGTTAGCAGTGTGGCGCATGACTTTTTTGGATCTCGTGAGTGTTGCCTGGGACTTACCTAGACGAACTCCTACGGGCATTATGTATGCTGACTATGCTCTTCTCATTTTTGTCAGTAATACTATATATGTTATTTTGTTCGCTACTTGTTGATACCACTGGGATAACTGTAGCCATGTATATATATTTGTTATTCACTGCATGTAATAATTATCTCAGTGTGATTTCTTATCTTTAAGCATGTGTTGAGAAATATTTTATTAACATGCTTAGTATATTTTGAACTATAATATGTTGTTAGTAATTGTTTTCCCTTGTGATGAAATTTTGGAACTCGAGGGAGGAGTTCAGGGTTTCATTATGGGACATGTCTCTACTTGGAGGTGTGACACATGTCATGGCCAACACAACTTGTGTTGGCCTTGAATTGGTATGTATTATAGATAATTTAATCAACATGAGTCATGTCATGGTTAACATAACTCGTGTTAGCCTTGAATTTGCATATACTTCATTATATGAGCTCAACATGACTCATGTTGACTTTTTAACCATGGTTTTTCATGTGTTTTGACCCTAAATTATAGTTATTTGATCACTTTTTGAAAGGTCATGATGGTACATATAAAAATACCCCTTCCTTAGTAGTTTTAAGTGAGATATAGGTTAGAAATTAGGGGTTTTATAGGGGATCTATCATTCCACATCATAGTTTAAGGTTTTGGTTTTTCTTTCAAGACAATCATAAAAATTAGATTTAGGATTTATTCTATTCAAATTTTTTCTTATCTCTTGTTGATCTTTCATATTATAGTTCCTCTTTAAGAGGTTGGGTGGAGTTGCAATTGAAGGAGAAGCCAAAGAAGAAGTTGAAGGAAGAGAACCCTGAAGAGAATTTTGAAGACTGAAGATTTTTATTTCATTCCTTTAACGTAAATTATATTTATGGTTGTATTACTTTTTATCACCATGTTACTTTACAATTCCTTTTATTTCACTATGCTCTAGCACATTTTGACCATAGGTTGGAGTTATATTTAAAACAAAATGATGTTTTCCGTTTAGCAATCCAATTCTATTTCTTCATGTTCTTATGTTGGAATTATTATTTATGATGTTTTGCTTATTGAAAAGGGCCCTTTTAACTAATTGAACATTAATTAGTTGGTTAACTGCTTTGAAAGAAGAGTTAATTAAACTGAACAAATATAAGAACACTGATAGGTTAACTATCTAGACGTATGAGTTAATTTAATTGGAGGCTTGAGTGTAATAAATGAGCTTAATCACTAAAAGCAACCTAACAATAATGAAAGTAGATGTTAGCTTATTTTTAGTAGGTAATCTATCCTTTGAAAGAAGAACTTTTACATATAAACACTGCTTTGATGAATTTTGAACATGATTGATAATGTATTAGAATATCTCTATTTGAATATGATTTCATCCCTTTGTTGATTATTTATTAAGTATATTAAGTTTAGTTAATTTATATACTTGTTAACTTAGGTAAATAGTAATGAATGATTAATTTATTATTTGTTTAAATAATTAAGGAAATCAATAGCTAGTATTTAGCCACTCTTGGTCCTAAAAAATGATACCCTTAAGCTGTAATCGCAATCCGTACTTTTACGGTGACTTGGGTTCATACTAAGGATTATAAATTTAAAACTTATTGAATTCACTTGAATATTTAATATCATCAACTCATGCGCTAACAAAAATCTTTTGATTTTAATCACTAAAATGATTAAGCATACAATAAATACTTAGAACTTAATAAACAAAAAATGTAAAATAACAAAATATGGCTTGAATTAAAACATGCAAAGTAAATTTATTGGTGTATGAAAAAGAGTTTTCCATTATTTTTGAATGTAAATGATAATAATATAATTATATTATGTTAATTAGTTCTTTGATGATTATAAGTATCATTAAAGTTTATATAGTATAATTTTGGTTAATTTTATGTATTATACATAAATTGTTTGACCAAAAGTCTAGTTGAATTTTGATATTATGTATGTCTAAGATATTATAAATACCTTTATCATACTTTCGACATATTTTAAGTTATTTTTTATATTTGTATTTTATTTTATATACTTAAATAGTACACAAATTATAAAGTATGTAAAATGTTTTTAAAAAGTATATGTTATCATCTAGGTAAAATAAAAGCACATACAAAGTATAAAAAGAATCTATGACATTTCAAATGTATATTTCATTAATATTTTGTAGAATTTATATCAATATTCTCCTTTGATAAAATTTGAATATACAATTGAAATCATGTATTTAAACTTCATTTAATCATTTGTGGAGATTATCATATCAAAATTTTAAATGATAATAATGATTATATTATTTCAAGTAATGACTATTTTATGATAATTTTAATAATTTTCAAGAAGAATACATGTGGTATAGTAAAAATATGAAGTATATTTCCTACAAAAATGTGTTTTAAAATTAAAATATAAAAAGTATGTTATTCTAAATTAATATAAAAAAATTATAATTTAGAATTTTGATATCAAATTCTTAAAGTATGTATATTAAATAC
Organism: Dalechampia spathulata; assembly: GCA_948192965.1. Classification (NCBI taxonomy): domain Eukaryota; kingdom Viridiplantae; phylum Streptophyta; class Magnoliopsida; order Malpighiales; family Euphorbiaceae; genus Dalechampia; species Dalechampia spathulata. The sequence goes on along the minus strand of CANYBF010230095.1, from coordinate 5,242 downwards.
CTACTATATACTAAAATGGTATATTTCTAGTATTTGTTAGGTATATTATATGTATATGATACCTTTTTTTATAAAGTTTTTTAAAAAGTTTGTATTTTTTAAAAAAGGCATGTATTTTTGAAAATAACTTTTTAATTAATTCATATTTTTGAAAATAATTTTTTAATTTCATATTTTTGAAGGAAAATATATATTTCTGTATTTTTATAATTTTTCAAAGTTTTTCACTATTTTTATAGAAAACCCTTATTTTTATTCTTAAGTTTAATCCTTAAGCAAATAGGTGATTAAGAGTCAGAAGGCGTAATAGTTTGAAAACACTTAAATTCTTTAGCACACTAGTAATTCTAAAATGATCAGCATTATATTTTAATGATATCAATGGCAAGTAGTTTTAGAATCTTCCCCTTCAGTTAGTGAATGTTATTTTCATTCAATTCTATAAAATAAATATAATTAAACTTAGTCTTGTTATAGTTGGTGTAATTATGACTTTAAACTTCATACAACAATATATCTTTTAAATTTTAAGACTCGTATTTCTATATTTTACTAAAATAGTTTCATAGTCAAAATGAATTTTGATTTAGGAAAATAAAAGAACAAGGTTAAATATCATGGTACTTTAATAGAATTATCAAAAGATTTGAAAATTTTGAAAAAATATTTATAAAAATTATAAATTTTAAAATATCGATAAAAACTAAAATTTCATCATATATGTTATTAGTGAGTATGTATGACATCCATACACACACAACATCCGTGTTTGCATACATTTTATGCATACATTATAATAAATGATTGATTAATGTATCAAATGCATGAATGCTTTGACATGATGAATGTGATATAAAATGTCTTTTAGATAAAGGAATTCCATATGATATGGGATTGATAGAGAAATAAAGTGAAAAGATGATTATAGAAGTGAATATATAACAAAGTTGCAAATTTGGTATGCTTTTGTTAAATGCTTTAAATGAAGCTCTATGATGGAATTTATATGTATAAAGAGATGTATTGACATGTTTAATATTTTATTATGTGATAAAGTATATTTAAAATGTGTAAATATAAGTTAAAGTGATATTAGAAGCAATGGTATGTTAAATGGTAAGCCAAGATACAAATGGCATTCCATGAAAAGTTAAAGGTAAAATTAGAAACCATTACATGTATTATTCATGTCCATAACATCATGATGAATGGTAAGTACATTATTATGAAAGCATGACATAAATATAATGTAAAAATGAGAATTTAATGAAGGAGAAGTAAATACATTAAGTAAGGTAAGATAAGTTTGCAAGGTGTCATTATATGATTGGTTAATTTCTTAAATGGTCAAAATTTGGTCTTATATGATGTAAGAAGGAATAAAAGTCTATTTTATTCATCCTAATACCCTTCTAGCATTGGCTTCTTCATTCCTTTCTTCTCTTTGCATCTTAACTTAAGAAAAAAACACTTTTCCAAGGTAAAATCATGTATAGGTTTTGGTTTTCATGTTGTTTTGGTGTTTTATGCGCTCTATCTATACTTTCTTCTTCTTCTTCATGCTTTCTTATGTCTTAAATAAAGTGAGATGTTACTATAAGGTTGTGTTAATTATGTATGAATGAATGAAATGGATTGAATGATGAAGGAACTAGGAAGTAAGGTTGCTAAATTTGATATTATGCATAACCGAATGAGTTTCTATTTTGGTATGTGAAAATTGTACTAAACCCTAACTTTTATTACTTGAATTAGCCACTTTAGTTACTTCTTGGAGTGTGTGAATGATGTTTACAAGTGTTTAGGGGTCTTGGTATGCTTAATGATTGATGGAAAGATGATTGGATATGTTAATAACATGAAATCTAATTTGTTACCAATTTAAGGACTATTTAGCCTTTCAATGTTTAAGTAGGTAAAAGTGTTTAATCCTTGAATTATTATATAAAAATGATTAAATAATATGTTTAGATGATGGAAATGAGGTGTGGTTGCATGCAAAGGTGAGTTATGGCATGGAAATATCAAAAGGTTCATTAGTAGCTAGCAAAGCATGTACTTTGTGCATATTATGTGTATTTGGCATTTAAATATGGATATGTGCCTTGTATGTTAACCAATTGGACATAAGTTTGTGTGTAACATGTATATGTATGCTTTCATCTAGTATGGTATGATTTTAATGTGGTTTAGAAGTCAAATGGTTAAGGTGTGCATGAAGACACTTATAAGGCAACTTAAGCACCTTAATGTGCAAGTTGTGTAACATTATGTATTATGAGGGATGTGAATATATGATTGTTGATCTAGATATATTTTTCATGGATACATCTTAGGAAAACATGTTCATACATTAAAAATGACCATATGACCAAGTTATGATGAGGGAAAAAAATTACACAAGTTAGTGGTATGCTGAAAATATGCATTTTAGTGCATTTCAGTAGGCTCTTTTAAGGCATGCGGCCTTTTAGGTTTTAGAGGCTTTAATGGACGAATTAAATTACATGCTATAACTTGAATTAAACCTTGGTGAGTCTAGTTTCTAATGGTATATGACTTGTATATGTTAAAGGCCAAGAAAATAGCTTAAAAATTCATTTAGCCCAAGTACATGCAAAAATGGTATTTCTATTTTCCTAGTTTTTGCAAGTTTGTATTGTATACCTTACATGTATAAGTTTTGGTACTTTTTTTACATAGTTGAGTAGTGTATGACATGATGGACTAAAAGTGAGTGTTATCCTTGGTCTATAAGATGGTCAATAAGGATACTTAATGGTACATGCAAATATGGTAAAAAGGAATTAGAAACATGTGAGGAAAATGATCAAATGAATAATAAAACATACCAAATGAATAATGCACAAGACTAAATGAATAGTAAATTGATTTGTATGTTTTGGCACCTTAAAGAATGGGCATTCTAGGCTCATAAACTTAATATTAAACACACCTAAACCTTACAACTCTTCATTATATACAAGAATACACACTTAGAGGCATGAAACAAAGTTAAATGCTATATGTTCACATATATAATGGCAAGTTTTATACATGGTTGAATGTTCCAAATACTTGACTTAGTTACCAATATACATGTGTATGACTTATATATGTCCTTGTACTTGAATGCAAAGGTGTGAATATTGGCTTATCATATATTCAAATGAAAGTCAATGATTTATAAACACATTGAATAGAGGATGTTGTGATTCTAAAACATAAGTTGGCCAAAAGGAATACATGATTCCTACTTATGAAGTGAGAAATGTTATACAATAGTATTATGCTTATATGCTCATTATGAATCAAAGTGGAATGATGGGTATATATCGTGAATGGTTATGGATTTTTAAAGATGATAAGCCAAGTGCAATACGTGAATGACTTTACTAAGTAAATGTTAAATGGAAATGCTATAGGTTTAACAGACGAGAGTCATACTTCTCTGTGAGCTATTAATAAAGGGAAAGTAGCAGTAGGTTTGTTCTATTCACTTTATGACTTTACATAGGGTCTTGAAATAGTGACTTCTCACTTAAATGCTTATGATATCAACATAATGAGTTTATATTTTAAATAGTATCATATGATCATCGTTGCATTTGATCATTAAAGCATCATGTCATGAATCATTCATACATAAATGCATATTCATGACATATCATACAGAGGATATAAAGAGGAAAAGAAAGTGATATATAGGGTAAAGTTCAATGAAAGCATACTGGGTTATATAGTTATTATTGATTCCTTCGATGGAATCATACAGTTATTATTGATTCCCTTGATGAAATCATGCAATATAGGTTCCTATCATGAAATGATAGAGAAATATTATATTTTTACAGGAACCAGAGAATGATACAGTACCAAGACATAGATAAATGGACCCGGTATGGGATTATACACAATCATACATAAAAGAAATGAAATATTACAGGAAAATTAGAGGGAGAAAGTAAAGCATGATTGCATTCTCATAGACATACATTATCATTCATTTATCATGAAATATAGTGGATGAAATGATGAATACACTACAATTATGCTTATACAGAAAAGTATACAGTGCAATGATGTTCAAATACAACATTTGATATAAGAAATGTTATAGTGGATTCCTTATAGCATTTATTCCTATTTATATATAGTATACTATATGCATTGCTTATAATAGATAAAGAATGGTGCAAAGTGACATGATATGAAATAGTTATATTGCTTAATGAAGGTTCACCATGATTTGATGTTTTTATGTTATTGATGATACACGATCATGTTTTTTACTTATTTTATAGCACCATTGAGTTTTATACTCAACGTTTATCATTTGATGAATACAGGACCAGAACCTTTGGGCAAGAGTTTAGATTGATCGATCTACCATAAAAAAAGGTGGTGATTTTGGTGACTTTCATTCTTAGAGCAGTGTTGGATAAATGTAATATACTTCAAGATGTCTTTTGTATATATAACTTATTCTATTAACCTTAGTGGCAGTAATACTTATATTATGTACTTCTGTTGTATATAATATCGATACCACCTTTTATGTAAAATTAAATACACATATCTCATATAATGGATGATGGTTTGAGTATGCCTGACAAATATATGACATATGTATACGATATAGTGGATGCATACTATTATGTATTGATATTACCCATATTTACAGATGTCATTGAATTATAGGTATATATTATTTTATATAGTTAAACAAATTAAAAAAGAATTGTATAGATCCCTTATAGGATAATTAATGATTTCCTTGCTTAGGATATTATTAACTATTCTATAGGAGTGTGTTACATTAGGTTTTAGGTGTGATATGTTTTAGTGGTATCAGAGCTAAGGTTAGCTTGACTTATGATTATTGCATGATGTGATTATTACCTAAGGTTAATGAGTTGCATAATAGGAGTATTGTTAGTCCTTACTAATATTGACTATTATGATCCATGTGTATGTTTACAGATTATATATTATGACAGAAAAAGTTGTTATAGTTGGTGAGGAAGGTGGGGGTGTTGACCCTGACTTTTTGCCATTGTATAATTTCAGGTTTTTATTGATTCGGCTAGGATTTAGTCTTTGGTATCAATCCCAATTATGCGTATAGGCCTTTGTGTCTTCCTCTGTGTGTTTTGGTATGCAGAACATTTCAGGACTGGTGGGGCCCACCATGGCACGTAGCGGGACCCGTCGCATATTCCGAGTATTCTGTGCATGCAGA
>CANYBF010229986.1:0-19073 GCA_948192965.1 Dalechampia spathulata | reverse complement strand
TCCCGATAAGGCGACGACTCACAAACAAACACCGCAACTCCTATAACATAATGAAATTCCATACATTCCAAGGAGAGCAATGCATATCAACATATCAAACACAATATACATCCACACATTGCCCTTAGGAAAAGCCATCCTTATACACATACCAATCATCATTCAATCATGCAAATACTAGCATTCATCTAAACTTAGGCAAACAAACATATAAGGCTCCTAGGGTTCCCATGTGGGTGTAACACAACCTTTCTATAAACATGCATACTCCTATTACCAATATCGCATCATTACAGATATACATGTACACATACGTGTATACAGGCATATGTACACCCTAGAAATCATACACATATATGCAAACTACTAAGGTCCTAAACGTGGGTGTAACACAGTACCTTGTGTTTTAGATGTGGAGGTGCAGGTCATTTTTCCCGGGAGTGCCCAAAGCGGTCTGGTGAGCCAGTTCGTCCTATTGTTGAGGGAGAGACGCGACAGCAGCAGCAGCAGTAGAGTCCTAGCTCTGTAGGTTCACAAGGGTCTAAGAGAGGTAGAGGCCGAGGGAGAGGCCGAGATGGAGGAGGACGTGGCACGAGTCAAGGGTCAGTTAATCATGTTGTTGGGGCTCCTACCAAGGTCTATAATCTGGTGCACTGAGAGGAGCAGCAAGCAGTGGATGTGGTACTCGGTAATGTTCTTATCTCTGAGCATGATGCTTTAGTGTTATTTGATCCGGGTTCATCACATTCTTATATTTATGTTGCGTTTGCTCGATTGCTTAAGATGTCGAGTGAGAGTCTAGGTTATGGGATAGTGGTCTCTAGTCCACTAGGTAGAGATGTAGTAGTTGACAGAGTGTTTAGACATTGTCCCTTAAGTATACAAGGTGCTTGTTTCTCGTCTGACCTTGTAGAGATGCCATTCCGGAGTATGACATTATACCAGGGATGGATTGGTTAGCAAGGTACGGAGCGGTGATGGACTATTAATAGAAGACAATGACTCTTCAATCTCCCGATCAGAGCATGATGCTGATTAAGGGTAACGTGCCGTCAGTGACAGCGAGTATGGTGACAGATGTAACTGCGCGGAAGTTGCTGTTACAGGGCTGTGAGGTAGTGTTAGCTCATGTGATGGATGGGAGTCGGAAGAGAGTTCAATTGTCTGAGATTTCGACTATATGTGACTTCCGTGATGTGTTTCCAGAGGAGTTGTCAGAGTTACTGCCTGAGAGGGAGGTAGAGTTTGAGATTGAAGTGTTACCGGGTACAGAACCAATATCGATAACACCTTATCGAATGGCACCTACGGAATTGAAGGAGTTAAAGGTGCAATTGCAGGAGTTGCTTGATAAGGGGTTCATACGCCCCAGTGTTTCACCTTGGGGTGCACCGGTGTTATTCGTGAAGAAGAAGGATGGGTCTATGCGGATGTGTATAGACTATAGACAGCTGAATAAGGTGACGATTAAGAATTGATACCAATTGCCATGCATCGATGATTTATTCGATCAGCTTAAGGGTGCAGCAGTGTTCTCTAAGATTGACCTGAGATTGGGATACCATCAGTTGAGGGTGAATGATGGTAGCGTGGCGAAGACGACGTTCAGAACTTAGTACGGTCATTATGAGTTTGTAGTGATATCGTTTGGTTTGACGAATGCACCGACAGCATTTATGGCATTAATGAACATGGTGTTTACTGATTATCTGGACCAATTTGTTGTCATGTTCATTGATGACATTCTTGTATACACTAAGACGTGTGAGGAACATGATTTTCATTTGAGGTTAGTGCTTGAACGGATGAGGGAGAAGCAACTATTTGGCACGCTATCGAAGTGTGAGTTTTGGCTTAATCAAGTAGCGTTCTTGGGATATGTGATCTCTGCAGAGGGGATCAGAGTGGATCCGAGTAAGGTGGAGGCGGTGCTTAATTGGCAGACACCCAGGAATGTCGGCGAGGTCCATAGTTTCTTGGGTTTAGCAGAGTACTATTGGAGGTTTGTTAAGGGATTTTCCATGATTGCTTTGCCTTTGACGATGTTGTTGTGGAAGGACGTTCCTTTTGTCTGGTCAAAGGAATGTCAGAGGAGTTTTGAGCATTTGAAAGAGTGTTTGACATAAGCACCAGTTCTTACGCTACCCACTTCAGGTCAAGCGTACGTAATTTACAGTGATGCTTCGTTGAATGGTTTGGGATGTGTTTTGATGTAGGACCATAAGGTGATTGCCTATGCCTCCAAGCAATTGAAACTAAATGAGAAGAACTATCCCACAAATGATTTGGAGTTGGCAGCGATCGTGTTTGCCCTTAAGATCTGGCGACATTACTTGTATGGTGAGCTCTGCTATTTGTATACATATCACAAGAGTTTGAAGTATCTGGGTACGCAGAAAGAGTTGAACTTGAGGCAACGATGTTGGATTGAGCTTATTAAAGATTACGACTGTGTGATAAATTATCACCCAGGTAAAGCTAATTTAGTTGCTGATGCTTTGAGTAGGAAGATGTTCACCGGCTTGAGACAATCATCATTGGTTTTGGTATACAAGATTGTTAGATGCCACTTTGACGCTACAGTCTGATTATATACTGGCACAGTTACAGATGAAGGTGAAACCTCTGTTGACAGACCGGATACATAAAAGTGCAACTGGTGATGCAGAATACCAGAAATAGTTACAGAATGTGCAGTTAAGTAAGACTACTTTATTTACCATGGATGAGGACGGTAATCTGAGACACGGGACATGGTTGTATGTTCCGGTAGACGAGAGCCTAAAGAGATAGATTCTCGAGGAAGCTCACAGTTTGACGTATGCCTATCATCCCAGAAGTATGAAGATGTATCGGGATTTGAGACAATATTATTGGTGGGTTGGTATGAAAAGAGAGATTGCAGATTATGTGGCTAAATGTTTAGTTTGTCAATAAGTTAAAGCTGAACATCAAGTGACAGCTGGGTTACTTCATCCATTGCCATTGCCAGAGTGGAAATGGGATCGGATCACGATGGATTTCGTCACGGGGTTACCGTTGACGCAGGCTCAGCATGATGCAGTTTGGGTTATTGTCGATCGGTTGACCAAGATGACTCATTTTATCCCTGTACGGATGGATTACAGGTTGGAGAGATTGGAAGAGTTGTATATGAAAGAGATTGTCCGGTTATACGGGATTCCATCGTCTATCGTGTCGGATAGGTATCCTCGATTTACTTCTCGATTTTGGGGTACTTTCCAGAGAGCTTTAGGCTCGAAAGTACATTTTAGTACGGCTTTTCACCCCCAGACCGACGGTCAATCCGAGAGGGTTATCCAGATTCTTGAGGATATGCTACGTGCTTGTATGCTCGAGTGGGAGGGTAGCTGGGATCAATACATGCATTTGATTGAATTCGCGTATAATAATAGCTACCAGTCGAGTATACAGATGGCCCCTTATGAGGTTTTGTATGGACGTCGGTGTCGGACACCATTACATTAGGATGAGGTTGGTGAGCGGAGGTTGATTGGGCCTAAGCTGGTTCAATAGGCCGAGGATCAGGTACAGTTGATAAAGTCCAGATTGAAAGCCACTTTTGACCGACATAAGTCATATGTAGACTTAAAGCGGCGAGATATTGAGTATGAGGTTGGGGATAAGGTGTTCCTGAAGGTATCTCCATGGAAGAAGATTATGAGGTTCGGTCAGAAAGGGAAATTGAGTCCACGTTTCATTGGTCCGTATGAGATACTTGAGAGAGTGGGACCAGTGGCGTATAGGTTGGCTTTGCTACCAGAGTTGGACAGGATTCATAATGTGTTTCATGCTTCTATGCTGAGGAGGTACAGATCGAACCCTACACATGTAATTCCAGTGGAGTTGATTGAAGTTAGACCCGACTTGTCATATTCGGAGGAACCGATTCAGATTTTGGCCCGAGAAGTTAAGCAACTAAGGAACAAATGGATACCTTTAGTTAAGGTATTGTGGAACCATCACATGGGTCAAGATGCGACTTGGGAGCGAGAAGCTTTAATGAGAGAGCAGTATCCTCACTTGTTCGTTGGTAAGTTTCGTTCTAATTTCGAGACAAAATTCTTTTTAGGGGGAGAGAGTTGTTACACCCGTAGTTGAGGCCCTAGTAGTTATACGATAGTATACGGATAGAGGTTTGTATGCGTATGAGTTTTACTATACAATGATGACTTGTATATATGTACATATGTATATATGTATGCTTGCATATGTGGATGTATGATTTTGATTGTGATGATGCATGTGATGCTGTCGCCTTATTGGGAAGCGTGACTTCTCAGTTGGATGAGGGACAGTGATTTTGATGTGTTTAGGTTGGTTTTGGAGTGGTTTTAGCAGGTTACGGGGGAGTTAAAGGCTTCGATTTAGGCATGTCCTGATTTTAGGCTTGCGGTATGGGTATACGGATAGCCGTACGGGCGTACCGAGCTAGAGAGAACAGGGAATTGGAGGTCCTGGAGTTAGTACGGGCGTACCAAGAGGTTGTACGACTGTACCGTTGCTCGCAGGAAAATAGGTTTATCAGGAACTTGGGGGTCGTACGGGCGTACCAAATCTGGTACGGGTGTACAACAGCTCGCAGGAAAATCAGGGCATTAGGACTTTAAGTTCGGTACGGGCATACGGGAGTTTGGTACGGGTACGCTACTTAAAACACCGTATTTAAGAAGATAAACTTAGACTTTTCTTTGACTTATCTTCAGTTTCTTCCTCCTAAACCCTTTCCAACGTCCCTAAACCCCTAGAGTTCGTCTCCCTTCAAGGTATTAAGCATATCGGAGTTGATTTTGTAAGGCTAGAAGCGTAGAGGAGTGAGTAGCCACTAGAAGCTTTACTTCTAATAGGTTAGTGCTAGTTTGTATTGGTTTATCCTTCACTTCTTTTGTTGTTTTAAGCCAAGTAAGGCTTAGGAAATGATGTTTAGGGATTGAATTCCCATATTTATCGATTGCTTTGAGATGTGAGCTTGTTTTATTGCTTTCATAAGTCAATTCTCTGTATTATGTTGCATTGAACATTGCTTATTGACATACAAATAATAGGAGGGTTGAGAATACTGAGAGAAAATGAGGAAAAAGGCATGCTGGATCATAGATTACAGGATTCCATAATGGAATCGTATATTATGTTGCCTCCTACAGGAGTTGAGTCTCGAGACATAGTTTAAAAAGGGGCCTACGGGCTGAGATTACAGTTGTCCTCCTTCGGGAGTTGAATACCGATACATAGCGATCCATCATGGGAATATATTGTGCACAATAAACAGAAAAGAAAAGGGTAACAGGGGGAAGCATAACATTGCATTGTATTGCCTGTGGCTTGAAATGCTTGTTTCTATGATATGCGTTATGTGTTACTTACACCACTGAGTCTTCGACTCAGCGTTTATCAATTGATAAACGCAGGTTCCGAGCCTACTGTAAAGGGCCCAGAGCAGTGATTGCCGTGTCAGCAGAGAGGCGGATTCTGCAGCAATCCGATTCTTGAGATGGTACGAGACAACCGAGCATGCTTCTTTATGTTAGCCTGTTTACTGTAGTTTGTAGGTAGCGGGGAGGTAGTAGTATAGATGTAGTTTGGTGGTGATTTTGTATGGGAACAGTGTGTTTTCCCTGAACCTTTATGTAAAGACATATTGATGTATATATATATACAGTTGATTATTCTGGAAATGTTCATTCATTTGAATGTATGTTGATTATCCAGGGTTGCTTTTGTATTTAGTTAGTTACATCGATTGCAACACCAAATTGTATGTTGTACCCATACGATGTCTATTTATGCAGGTATATGTATCCCTTGTAGGGTACACAGCAGTTTTCTATACAGAAGATCATTGTGTATGCTACGGGAATATGTTACTCCAGGTATAGGCTGTGTATGACAATTATAATTATGATTTTTTATAAATATTAAATATTAAATATTAAATATTATATTTTATGTTAATATGCTTTCAAGAATTATTTTTTATAAATTTAATAAAATATAATTTATATAATGTATTATATAATAAAATAACTAATATATTTATTAGTCATTTCAATAATAAATTTATTTATGAGTCATTTTTTATCAAATATTTCATTTACTTGTGAATCTCTTATAAATTTTTTAATCAAACATTTAACCGCTTAACATGTTTGATATTTATAAACTTAAATTAGATCATAAATATTAAATAATTTATAAATTAATTTTTACCAGTTAAATCAAACCTCCCCAACCAAGTTAAATTTTTTGATTAATGAATTAAAGAATTAAAATTTATTATTATAAATTTAAAAGTATTAAACTATTAAAATTTAAATTATTATTTAAATGAATAAAAAATCTGTATATATATGACATGTACATCATATTGTACTTGAAACATTATATTGTTTTATCATTTTAAATTCTAATTTTTTAAATTTCTAATCATTTTTTATATTTGTTTAAAAAATAATTTATGCTTATTTTTAGATATTTTACATTTATATTATATTATATTATTTTATATTTAGTCATTATAAAAAATAAATAATGCATTCAATTCTACAAGCAATGAGATTTTAAAATAAGGTAAATATTAGTTATAGAATTAGTTGATTTTGGGATAAAAAATTGTCATAAATATCAAAATAAAAACGATAAGAGATTTTTATATTTTTATTTATGTTTAGATATTTCTGAGAATGATGAAATGTGAAAAGTAGTGGCAGATTTTAGAAGAGAAGACTGTCTTGTCAACATTCAAAGATTAGTATATGCAGAAATCAAACGCATGTCGTTATCGTTGATGTTTATCCATCCAAATCAAACATGAAACTTCTGCAATTGATCCACATAAAGAATCAAATAAAATTTGAGAGCTAAATTGGGTTATTATTTTCCTTTTGTGCTTTTGCTAAATTCAAAAATCTGTTACACCGGTGTGCAAGTTTTGCACAAGTTAGTCTTAGTGAAGGTCTGATCTTAAAAACGAAACAACAATGCAACAACAGTTTACTCAATCTACCTTTTTGGCAGACGAGTCACTTTCACTGCTTTCTCGAGAAGATGCAGCTGTCTTCGATTCATCAAACTCCATCAACTGCACATGATATCAAAACATATTATTTTTTTCAGTTAACAAGGATTGTTGTGATGACAGCTTTTTATTCCATTACATTACAGTTTTTTCTACATTATATTCTGATGAGTAGCTCATTTCGGTAGCTAAGCTTAGGCGTTCTTCAACAATTTTTGTTTTTTTTTCCTATTAGATTTCGTTTTTCATCCTCCCAGAACAAATTTCCAGGTTAAGAGGAACTATTTACAGAAGTATCCATGGAAAAATAAAAAATAAAAAATAAAAAAAGGAGAAAGACCATGAAAATTACCGGCTTGACTTCACCATTCCATATAACATGAACTGCCAAGAATCCTATCACAGAAGGTACGATGTATAGAAGGGCAGGCTGAAAAAACAGTACAAAAGTACATCGATTAGTTTAAAAATTGAACATTGCAGGGGACCAGGACACCAGACACAATACTCCAGGAATAAATTACAGTTACAAAAAGATAAACAATAAAGAGAAGATGTATACTAACCTGTGCCGCTTGGAACCAGTTCATGACAACAATTGTAAGAACGACACCAACTGTGTATCCCAGAAAAGCACTCTTAAAATACTGGCTCTCTTTCCCCCTTGAGACATCAAATCTCAGTGCCAGAGCTACAAATATACCTGAGAAGCACACAAATACATCATTTCATGCTATATGAGTGTAATAGCATAAAATAATAGCGTTCAAGTAACAACATGCAAAAAGCTTGCTGATGTCACAAAATCAAACATTCACAACCACTGAAAAAGAGAGACAGAATTGCAGATTGATTACCCCGAAAATTTAGCAACTTACCAGGGATAACAATGTCACCAAGTCCAAGCATGGAAAATGGTCGAGCTGCATCTGCTGTCGGGAACAAAAGCTACAAAAGATTTGGTAGTTACGTAATTAGATTAAAAACAAAACAATATCAACTTGCAATATCTTGCATGGAAACATCTATAACAAGGTGGGCATAGATTCCCTTTCACTGGAAAACTAACCTTTATAGGAGCGTCAAAAGATTTTGCAACACTGACCATCACGGGAGTAAAGAAAACCCAGAAAATATCATACACAAAAAGTCCAGCCTGTACAAAGTATACAAGGAATGTAAGAAGCTATTACATTCAGAGAAGAAATGCTCACAATCACGATCAAACATGCAGGAGTAAGATAAGCCTATCATTTCTTACTAAAATCAGTAAAAGGGATAAATTCCCGTGTGTTAATTTACATATAATTAAGTTGACAGTGATATGATTAGGTTATCATGTCAGTATGAAACAAAATGACAGTAATCAAAATCCCTCACTTTGAAAACAGAGAATAAAACCAAGTAAACTATATCACTTCTTTACAGTTCATGCAAGCACTAAGAACTATTTCTTTCTTTTCCCTTTCAGTATTCTATAAAGCAACCATTTTCTATCTATTATTATAATATGATAGAGATGCAGGGCAAATGGCGATAAATGCCATTAGTCACAATAATGGCAGAGGATACCATTTGTGTGCAATACAGCGAGATTTGCAAATGCAGGTGTAATGCTACATATTATGGCTATCAGTTGAGAATACAACAGTCTCAACAGAGTGTAAGAGACAATCATTGTGGTAAGAGGCAATGGCAAATAAGAAGACTAGAAAAATGAATTAAGATGTCTGATTAAGAACATAATAATTCAGGCTAGAAAGATTCTCTTGTGAATGGCAACTAACACAATTGTGGAATTAGACACATAGTCCCATAGACCATTTTAACATACAAATAATTCCCTCGGTTTAATTTTGTTACAAGGCAAGATGACTTCAAAAAAAGTCAGCATTAAGCTTCTATTTTATAATATAACAAGTGCGCAGGGGAAGACAAAACAAATTTTGTGTTATCTTAGGATAATTGATATTCTTTGTATCTGAAACATATATCAAGTAAAAAAGTTACTAGAGAAATACAGAGGGGTTGAAAGTATAATTTATGGTATCATGTCTCAGTCACATGAAAACAAGAAGATGAGAAGCCTTGTCTTTATAAAAAATCTTTAAAAATTTAAGAAACTGCAATTCTGTGATTACCAAGATGATGTACTACTATGAAAATAACAACAGAAAAGAATAAATGAATAGTAATAATACATTTGATAGCCATGCAACAATTTCCAGCACATATGAAACTTCAAAAAACTTACCAAAAGGATGGCACCTGTCTTAAAAGACCCCAGAGAAAGCATTTCAATTCCCTGTGTAAAAAAAGAGAGAACAAAATCCTTCACCATCGGTTGTACAACACAACATGAACCAAAGGTAGCTAGCTTAGTACTAGTGATCTCATCTATGGTTCTTGGAATCAGTACAAAAGAAAAACTTGTAAGCATGAAAAAAAAGTACATAAAAAAAACTTTTCTTTTACCAATCACATGACTCCACAAGCGTTTCGCATGCATAATATACATTATCAAATTGCATGATGATATTCAAATTCATAAGAAAATAACTTGGATGTTAAAGAACAAAAAAACTAGCACCAATTAGAACTCCCTCAAAATCATACCATTCACCAGCAAAATGATTATAGTTTGGTACTCTCAACACAGTAACTGAAAGAACAAACAAAGAAACGTGAAGCATTTTACAAGGTTAAATTCCTACACTGCTAGGTGTGGTAACCTTAAGTATAAGATCAAAGTGATAACAAAGAAACAATAATTGCAGGATTAATCCTTTATATATAAAGGTCATTCCCAACAAAATGCTTGTCCAAAGTACTGATTGATCACAAGGTTGAAGACAAAAGCTTTTAGAGGAAAAGACAACATGGAAAAATCCAGAGACCATCTTTTATTGGCAAGACACAAATACAAAATGCACAAGTTAAAATAATTTCTCCATTTCCAAATAATACAAAATAATAATTTCTCCATTTCCAAATAATACAAAATAGGAGAAAAGGAAATAGTGCATGATATTTCTTTTGAATGAACTTATACCTGAATACAGAAGGCAAGACCCAAAATATTGTTAGCCAGCCAATGCTTCTGCGAAGCGTACCATGCACAGAAAAATGTTCCAGGAATTGCAGCAACAATCTGAGATCTGGTGAACTCAATCTCCAAAGCTGTGTAAGAAAGGTGCAAGGAAAAACATTATTCTGCATAATATACGCAAGAAGTCAACTGAATCAAATAAAAACACTGTCAAAGGCTCTTTGACATGCAAACGACATTTGTAACATGAAAACCACTAATAAAATCAGGAAAAAGAACAAAAACAAGCATCCATTTCAAAAACTAGTCAAACCCATCACAATTAAATAGAGAGATCAAGTACTAAAAGCATCTGACAATTGTTTAGATTACCCTCATGCGCCCATGATCAGACATCTAAAACAAATAAAGATATTTGAGCAAGGACACAACTTGATAAAAACTGAATATGGTCAGTCCACTTTGACACCAGCAATCACCACCATCCAACACATCAAAATTCAAATCTTCAAACATGGAACAGTAACCAAAATTGACAAAAATTTGCATCCAAAACCATGACAAAAAATGACAAAGATTGCACTATGAATGTACCAAACAAGAAAAATTCTTCCATACTGCAATCACAATAAAAGGAGAGAATACATAACATCTTGACACTTTAAGAACATTACATACAACGAACATAAGGAAAATGCCAAGTGATAACATCATCATTCCAATGCTTTGGCAAATACCGCTTGATGGCTGGCAACAATGTTGCCCTGTAAAAAGCAAAATAATGAGGGGTGAAAAATAATGATGAAAGAAAAAATAAAACTCAATTGGGCCATATCTCTATCCAATACAATAATCCATATGGAAAAAAAACATACGAAAGAGCAATGATTCCAAGCACAAAAAAGTAGCATGTCAAAACAGCATTAACCAAGTCTTTTGAAAGAAACTTGAAGAGCAAGAATAACGACAGTAGCATTGCACTGCCAACAAATGGGAAGCGCATTGCATGTTCATTAGACATTGTCTCCTGCAAGATAAAACATTAGAAAATACCATTAGTCAGTCACAGCCATTGAAAATTCAAGAATATTTTATATAAACTATTTTCCCCTCATCCATAGATTATTATCCATACTCATTGAATTGAAGCAATTGAACCATATAAATGTGATGAATGTTATTCTTACTGCAGGTGGGGTTGGCTTGACAGATCGGTAGCAGCCAACATAAACAGTGAGGCATGCAGTCAAAATGACATTTAAGTTTGGATCTACCCTCACAACAAGTGGTGCCAATGTCAAACCTGCACAAAAGATGCATCAATAAAATATAGATTAATAAATGGCTAAAGCAGCCAGGAATGAAACTTGATGAGACAACAGAAGTGTGATACATCATATTTAAGAATAAAGAGGTGCCATAACAAAAATCCCATTGACAACTAAGTGCAATTAATTCAAAAATTGTTTTACTTTCTTAGCCTAGCAGTTAGACCATGAACTAAAATGAGAGCATGAATCCCACAAAACCACGCTGTCGAACTCATTCCACTTGCATTTGCCAAATCAAACTTCAAGTGCTTTAAATAACAGCACTTGGAAAAATTATTACTTAGACATTACAATGAAAATGGCAAACTATTCACAACCACAGATCAGAAAGGATCCGGTGGAAAGAAATAAGAGAGAAAAAACACATGCATGCACAAAAACAAATGTTGTACAAGGATATAGCACCATTAATTTCCACATACAAAGATTTTTAAAGATACAAGGAATAGAACAAGGTTTTTCATTTGTCAAGGATGTGTCATTCATAAAAACTCATTTCACATTGACTAGATTAACTTCTCATGCCAATTAGATCCTTACAAGTTGCATAAGTTGGAGAAGAGAAGGATTACAATCAGTCTAACAAAAGGCAATCTCTCTTCCTAAGTTTTGTCTAAGTGGACTATCTAAACTTGATTTTCATCTAAAAATTACCCATAATCATTGAATTGAAGCAATTGATCCAATTGAATGTGACATATGTACTTAATGCTTTCCTTTTATTACATTTAGAGCTTCAATTGTTATTCTTTTCTCTTCTGAATAACAATAATTTTGGGTTTCTTTCAAAATTGATTTCATGATAATTAGAAAGTAGATATGACAACCAGCAGTCAGCTAAAAATCACAGTTAGTGGCAGGTTACCAGGTACCATTAAAGCAAGCGTCAGCTGTTCATGCATCATTTTTCTCCAGGCTTTTCAGATAAGATCAGATCTCCCCAAAATGTTCCCATAGATAGAAAAAAGTATGCATGAAGATGGTATATTCATGATGAAAAAATCAACAGTACGAGTTAATATTCATAACCTCTTCCCCAAAATCTCAATTAAAAATAGAGAAGTAAAGGTCTTTTCTCAAAAATCGAACTCTAATCTCTCCTACTTAAGGAGAATCAATCAAAAGCAAGTTAACCAATGAAATTCACGACTCACCATTTATGTTATTATGTTTAAATTCAATTCAAACATAGGCAATATGTTAAAAGGTTGAAGTGCACCATTCTTCAAACAAAGTTCAGCATATAAAGTTGTAACAGACATACAATTAGAATGATCAGTCAATTCTTAAAAACAAAAGAAAAGCAATACCTGCTAACGCAATATTGGCAAGACGCTCACAATTCTTCATATTTTCTTCAAAATTGAACTAATAATGGAATTATAATTATTACAGCAACCCTGATTAACGTCAATACCCAACTCCAAAACTCTCCAAAGCTCGATAATTTAGCGATCGCCTGAACATCAAATAAACAAAAAAAAATTAATCACAAAAACAAATAACAATCTCTCATGTCTCACTAACAATGACATCAATACACACTTTTATTTTTACAGCAACCGTAATAGAAGTTCGGATCTTTCACTCGATTCAAAAACGAGATTCCATTCATTCATAGCTCGAACATCCTAATCTCCAATTAGGGCCCAAAAAAAGCACAAACGAAAAAACAAATGAATTTTCTCAGCAACCAAACAGGGAATCAGGAGATATACCGTAAAGATTTGTCTCCCCCCTCTCCCTTTCTCTGTAATTGTAAATCTAGGGAGGATGTAAAGAGAGTTTTAGATTCCTTTAATACTCAAATTGTGTGTGAGAGAGAGCGCGAGAGAGAGAGAGAGAGTAAAAAAAATTAGGGTTTTAACCCAAACAGATAATTGAGGTCTGCAATAGAAAATTTTAAAAGAGAGACAGAAGTTCGCTGTTGTACATGTCGGTTACCTATTGATTATGACAGCGAATGAGAAGAAAGATTTCTAATGTAGAAAGAAAACATGATTGGATTATTTTACACGTGGTAGTTTATTATTGGTTTCTGATGGTGACGTTTAGAGAATTGGCTGTTAATTTAGTGCTGGATGGCTTTATTACCGTAGCAATTATGATACAAAGATTTTTTAAGATTATTATTTATTGGTTTATTAGTTTATAGTCAACAATATAAAGCCACGTCCGATGAGGTTCTCTCGCCAATCATAATTTGCCACATCATCAATTTAATAATATCTGGCCAACTTCCCTACCTTTAGAATTTCGGTGTTAAGACAATTACCAATTTAGCCCCACATTTATAGTTAAAGATCAATTTAGTATGATATTTATTTCCTATCAAAGTAATTCGAATTCTATTTATATCATAAAAATTTCTAAAATATAATATTATCTTAATAAAAATTTCTTAATTAATATATAAAAATAAAATAAAATAATTTTATATATTAATATAATATGATGCAACTGATCAAATTTCATTTCATCTTTTACCATTTTTTTGAATAAATATAAAATAAGTGATAAAGAAAATAAAAAAAAGATCAAAATTTGTTATTTTTCTTTTTTAGTTTGTTACGAGCTAAACTCCCCGTCACTTCGTGACTTAAGCGTATATAAATATGAATATAAATATATATTTAAAGTAAAAAATAAATGAAAAATTGATTATTTTATTTACATTTTAAAAGAATAAAATTAAAATTTAATTGTTCTCGATTATAATAATTTTCTTATCTTATTTTAATATAATAATAATAATAATGAATTTATAATTATTCATATTATATATAAAATATTAATTAAAATAATTAAATAATAAGTATTCATATGAATAATAATTAAAAATAATAATACTTACTCTTATAACTAATAATAATAATAATATCATTATTATTATTATTATTACATTTCAAATATTATTATTATTTATAAGTATTATTTATATTAATATTTATTTTTTGTAATTGTTAGACCTTAGGTTTTGACTGTTGAATCACGTGTGAATCAATTTAAGTTATTTGCAATTATCTAAATATTTTTCTATGTGGTACTGGCGTACCACGTTTGGTACGGGCGTACCAACTATTGTTTATGAGTTGTATGG
This sequence comes from Dalechampia spathulata, assembly GCA_948192965.1. Lineage (NCBI taxonomy): Eukaryota > Viridiplantae > Streptophyta > Magnoliopsida > Malpighiales > Euphorbiaceae > Dalechampia > Dalechampia spathulata. The sequence continues at coordinate 4,557 of CANYBF010229986.1, read as the reverse complement.
CCAGACGGCTGGACGTACCAAATGAGTATTGTCCCATTGAGTTTGGTATGGGTGTACCATTGGTTGGTATGGCCGTACGCCAACTCGCAGGAATTTTATGTATCAATAAACCTGAATAAGTTGGCAGGAATTTTATGTATCAGTAAACCTGAATGGTGGACATGGAAATTTTTCAAAATGTTTATAAAAACTCTTCAAAATTTTTCTGTTTTTTGGTCCTCGTATGGGCATACATACTTCTGGTACGCCCGTACGGGATCTTGCCTTCGAATCTGTCAAGTCTGGTATGACCTGTAATCTTTTCGGTACAACCATACCTATCACCGTACGGCCGTACCATATGTGGTACGCCCGTACGGGACCTCGTGAAGAAATTCCTCTTGTTTTCTCGTACGGTCGTACGTCTAGGAGGTACGCCCGTACGTGATTTTAAATTCCAAAACGTCTGTGCATTATACGGTTGTACGTTTTGCCCGTACGCCCGTACACAATCTCGATTTTCAGTTCATTTTTGACTCGTACGGCCGTACGCCCTACCCGTACGCCCGTACGTGACACTGAAATTAGTTTAAAAACTCATTTTTTCAATTTTCAACTCATTTTCACTCAGATTTCCTCTCAAATTTCCTCTCCCCTCCTCTCCAAATCACTCCCAACCTCTAGCAGTCTGCTTAATCCTCTCCCATTCATCATTTTTGGTTTGTTTTCAATCTTTTCCCTACTATTTTAATTCCATTTTAACTATTTTACTGCTTTTTCACTGTCTGTTTTAGTTATTTTCCATTTTTGATTATTCTAGGCTTATTTAGCTTTAGGTTTTTTAGAGTTTTATGCTTAGGATATTATTTTGAAATTGTCTGTCAAATTATATTGATTTCAGTGCAGGTTTGAGTTTTTGAGTTTTTAAAGTGCGCTGAATTTCTGACGAAATTTTCAAAATTCCCATTTTTTTACTGTTTTATTTATTTTTACTATGTCTGGTCCTACTGAGAGTCGTGGCTCTTTCTCACGGAGAGTTAAGACCACCTGTCCTCCGGGCTCTGGCCCTCGCGGTACTATTGCCGTTTCCGCTGAGAGGACATCCATTTTGAGTGAGAAAGTCTTCTCTCCCTCTCGATTTACGTGTCATCCTACTCTCCACGTTATCGGTTTGGAGGATGATGTTCTTGGCTATCTGGCCAATATTCACTGGTCAGATTTTGCCTTACTTCCTAACCATTTTATTCAGTCCGTATCGCTTGAGTTTTTACAGTCTTTTTCTCTTTCTACCTCTTATTCTTGTTCCTTCCGTCTTTTTAAGAGACATTATACTTTATCTCCTATTGATTTTGATGCCATCTTTGGCTTTTTGACTGAGGCATTGCTAATGCCAAATCTGCGGTATATGACCGCAATGCTTTCTGGAGTCAGATTGCACTCTCCATTGCCTTCCAGCCTTCTCGACAGAAGGCCTTATGTCTTAAGTCTCCTGCCCTTTTCTACTGTCATCGGCTCATCTCCTATCTCATCTTCGGGAGATCCGAGTTGAATGACACTATCACTGGCCCAGACCTCCTCTTTCTGTACTGCATGGTCTCGGGCACCCCCATTCAGTCTGGGCGCTGGCTTCAGACCTCTCTTCATGAGGTCAGCGTCTAGAAGATGTCTGGCAAGGTCATTCTCTTTAGACCTATCATTCATCACATTTGCTAGCATCTCAGGGCTTTTCCTCCTAGCGCTCCTACTCCAGGACCTCATGGTCCTAATCTCGACCTTTTGTTCATTGAGCATTCGATGCTTTTTGAACATATTGCTGATGACGAGTACGTCCTGCATCCCGAGTATATTTCTAGACGTCTCGAACACCTTCAGTCATTGGGGCTTCCTAATGACACTGTTTCCCTCTATGGCAGGCACGCTGTAGAGATTCTCCGTCACTTGCATGTTCCTCTGCCAGACGACACACCTGTCGAATGGCGAGACCAGCCTACTCCTCCCTCTGATGACGCTGCACGTCATGCGGCACTTAGTCGCAAGCGTCAGAGACATGTTACAACTGGTGCTTCTTCCTCTGCTACTGCCACTGATCCTACCGCTGCTGGTGCTGCTCCTGAGCCTACTCCTGCTCCAGCTCCTACTTTTGTTGATCCTGCCCTTGCTGATTTGCTCGCTCAGCACTTCGCTTCACTTACCACTGCTATGGCTGGCCTTGAGTGACGCATTAAGTCTATTGATCAACGGCTTGATCAGCACATAGCTGATTTTCAGGAGTTTGCTACCTTTACTTCAGTGACTCTTCATTCCATTAGTGTAGTCGTAGATCCTTTCATTGTGCCTCCATCGACTCCACCTCCTCCTCAGGACCCTGAGTGATCATCTCTATTTTGATGTTGTCAAAGTGGGAGATTGTTTAGTTTTTTATGTGTTTAGGACTTATGTTAGTGGAGCGTGTGTTATGTATTTATGTTCATTTTATGTACCTTTAGTGGATATGATATCATTTGACATTTTTTTGCATATATATCATGATGTTTATTCAAATTATGTGATCTGTTGTCTATGTTTGTTGATGCCTTAATTATTTTCTTGATTATATGGCATGAATTCCAAAATTAAGGGGGAGATTTCCAAATTTTAAAATATTTTAAAACAAAATGTCTTTTGAGCATATTTTTGTAAATTAAACTTAAATTGATTGCCAACATCAAAAAGGGGGAGATTGTTAGACCCTAGGTTTTGACTGTTGAGTCACGTGTGAGTCAATTTAAGTTATTTGCAATTATCTAAATATTTTTCTATGTGGTACGGGCGTACCAACTATTGTTTGTGAGTTGTACGGCCAGACGGCTGGATGTACCAAGTGAGTATTGTCCCATTGAGTTTGGTACAGGCGTACCATTGGTTGGTACGGCCGTCAGCCAACTCGCAGGAATTTTGTGTATCAGTAAACCTGCGTCGGTACGGGCGTACGACCGTACATGAACTCGCAGGAATTTAGTTTGTCAGGAAATCTGCCTCGATACGGGCGTACCAATTGTTGGTACGGGCGCACGCGAACTCGTAGGAAAATTGTTTGTCAGGAAACTTGGATTGGTACGGGCGTACCAAATGATGGTACGGCCGTAACACAGTTCCCCTCCCATTTTCTAACGGCTAGTTTTGAATTCGTACGGGCGTACAACTACAGTACGGTCGTACGTGACTTAGAAATTAGGTTTTAAAGTTTAAAAAAATTGCTAGTTTCAGTATTATAACTTTCATACTTTCTTTGCTAACGAAAATACACTTGCAGAGCATTCATTTTTTAGCTATTCTCATCTGTCACAAGTAAGTTTCAAGTTTGTTTCTTCAATTTCTCTTTGTGTGTATTTGTAATCTTTGTGAGATTGGTGTGAGATTAATCCATTGGGGATTATTGTGTATTTGAGTTGATTGTGAGATTGAGATTATAAAGGTTAAAGTATAAGCCTTGAAAACACTGAGGATTGGATTCATTTGTGAATCTTTTGTTGTAATAGATTGAATTTTAGTGGAACCCTAAGTTGAAACTTAGGAGAAAGTGGACGTAGGCAAGAGTTGACCGAACCACTATAAATCGCACGTGTTGCCAGCGGTTATAGGGATTTCAATAATAATAATTATTTGTATGAATATTTATTATTATTATTATTAGTATATATAATTGATTATTATTATTATTAATTGTAATAATAAGTATTATTTATATTAATATTTATTGTTTGTAATAATTATTATTTGTTTGAATATTTATTATTATTATTAATTATAATAATAAGTATTATTATTTTTAATTATTATTCATATGAATACTTATTATATATAATTATTAATATTAATATTATAAATATTAATATTTTATACTATTATTAGTATTTTATAACTTATAATTATGAATATATTTAATTATAATAATAATTATTATTATTTGTAATCGTAAGTATTATTATTTTTAATTATTATTCATATTAATTTTATTATATATAATTATTAATATTAATATTATTATATTATTGGTAAGTATTAGTATTTATACCATTATTATTATTTTATTACTTATAATTATTAATATATTTAATTATAATAATTGTCATTTATTATAATAATTTTTTTATTAATTATTATTATTATTATAATGAAGGATGAAAGGGGAATGGAGAGGGGAATGGAAGGGCAGGGGGAGGGGTGGGGGAGCGGTGGGGCTGGGGCGGGAAGAGGAGGGGTGGGCTGGGGCTGGGAGGGGGAAAGAAGGGAAGGGGAGGGAAATAAAATGAAAAAAGGGTAAAACAATGATTTTACTATTTTATTAACATTTTTGAAGGGTAAAATGAGAAATTCACTGCTCTTAGCTACAGTAATTTTGAGGGATGCTTTAGTATATACAAGGAAACAGGCATAATCCAAGAAATAACAGAGAAGATATTAAATCACATAATAGAATTCAAGATTAAATGATATGAAATAAAGAAATATGATACATGTTTGAAACTGAGAGAAACACAGGGAAAAGAAAATACGTTGGACACACAATGAACTAATAAACAAAATGGAAGATAAAAA
>CANYBF010229930.1:0-16842 GCA_948192965.1 Dalechampia spathulata | reverse complement strand
ATGCTAATCGAAGTATTTAGTAACATTAGTGGTTTTACAGTAACCTTAATGATTTGAATTTGTCATACATTGATTCAATTTGATTAATTTTGGCTTTAAAATTAATTTTCAAGTTAAAATCCCTTTTAATTTGGTGTTTATTACAATTAATATGATAAGACTTGAATTGGATGTGTTTTTCATCTTTAATTGATGCTTATATGATATTAGAGTACTCCAATTTCATGTTCCATGGTCCATTTATGTTGATTTTGCCATTAAATCAATTGATTTACTTATTTTCTCAATTAAATGCCATTCAATTATGATTTATTTATCACTTGACATGATTTGCTTAATTGGATGTTGATTCATTTCTAAGTGATGCCATATGTGATCTTATAATTTTCTAATTATGCTTTTAATTCATTTTGCCTAAAATTGATTACTTTTTCATGATATTCATGACCCGATTTATGTTTATTATTACATTTTCATGAGTGTTACCATTACATTCATTGGACTTAGGCCCTTGATTCATGCTTTCACATAGCATAGAATTGGTCATTCATATTCTATACCTTTCTTATTACCTAAGAATTATTTGTCTGTTTGCATTTTCCATTCATGCATTGTTGGCTACTGTTACCCAAGGTTGTTTTCCCGAGTGGAGCAGATATTTGTTAACATCTTAGATTTTTTGTACCATCAAAGATCCTTTATAATAGAGTAGGCTTTTATTTTATTAGTTTTCCTTAATATTTATGATTTAGCCTTATTTCATCATGTATCCCTCTATCTCTATCTCTCCCTTTCTCCAAGCCATTATCAACTTTCATTCGTGCTTCTATGCCTTATTATATTGCTATGCTTATTTAATCATTGCTATATGATGCATGTTATGCTATGTCATATCTTACATGTCATGCCTATGTCATGTCATTTCTTACATGTCATGCATATGATATGTCATATCTCACATGTCATGCCTATGCCATGTCATATCTCAAATATCATGCTTATGTCATGTTATCCTTCACATGTCATGCCTATGCCATGTCAAATTTTCACATGTAATGTCATCTCTCACAAGTCATGCTTATGCCATGTCATTTCTGACATGTCATGCATATACCATGTCATCTCACATGCCATGACTATGCTATGTTTTACTTACCATGATTGCTATATCTGTTGGTTTATGAAAACATGTTTAACAGCAAAAGATGTAATTTAAAAATTTTTAAATATGTGATTTCATTGGATTTAGCAATTCTATACATAGAAAACATCAAACATCGAGACGATTATAAAGAAGAGATTGAAAACTTACTTATAAGTCGATCTCCTTCTTTCTTTGTACTTTTGAAAAGTTGTAGCAAACTTTTCAATCCCCAAGGATAAAGGATCTATAAACTATCCACACAAGTAAAGCAAATGATTAGTAATCTAATTACTAGTTTTGTTTAGAGACTAACAAAACAAAACATAAAAGAGAATGGATGGAGAATAATAATTGAATTTGATTTTCTTCTTGATGTTCAATCAAAATCGAATTGTTTTTCCTTGTTCTTATGCTTTAAAATTCTTAAAAACCAAAAGGAGAAGACAGGTAGCCAAAATATGGTTCTACCACCCTATTTGTTTTCACTAAAACATAATGATATAACTATAATTAAGTTTAGGTTATAATAAGTCAAGTCATGTGCAAGTCACATGCTTCTAGCATGTGACTTGCACGTGACTGACTTGAATCTCCTTCCAGAAGCATATGGAAATCATGTACACTTCCATTTAATTCATCATACATGAATAAGTTATGTGACAATTACATTTTGACCATTAATTCAATTAATTCCATCAGAAACCCGTATATACCATGCATGTAGAACATATCATCTTAAATCACTTGTATCTTGAGTTATACTCATCAGATTTCAGTGATCTTGGTATCAAATCGAAGCTCTTTTTTATGCTCTTTCTAATGAACATGAAAAATCTAAGTAATCTCATAACTATAAAATATTATTTCATCAACATACATTTGTGATTATCATTCCTCTTACTTTTAATGTACGACCTTTTGGGTTCTTAACATATTGGTAATAAATGAATCTATTATTAAAATCAATTTAATAATATCATATGTAAATTATGAGTGGTGTCTAGTCATACATCATAACTACCCAAATGTCAAGAGGTCATCAGTTTGACCATAACCATTCCATATTATATTCCATGCAATAAACTTCTTTCACCATCCACTATCTTATTTAGGTTTGAGTATAGATTAATGTCAACTCAATGCATAATCAAGTGTGTTAGACCATGCCCTAAATTTAATGTTTCATGTACTATAATATTTATTCCCAAAATGCCCTTATGAAACTCATTCATCAATATGTATTCTACTTTGGCTAGAGATTCTTGAATAAAGAATATTATATGAATCAATGAGATAAAACCCCTACATTTAATCTAGGGTAGTGAATTCTTTTATTGATAAAGAAATACCTTTGATTACTTCATACTATATCCAACCTCCAAGTTACGAATGCCTCATATAGAGGAATAAAACATATGAGTCAAAACATAGTGATCTATAGTTAAGATAACTTTATTATCTCAAGTCTTAAGGATACTTACACTACTGATATAAGTGAGATATGTTTCATAGACATAAATCAATTATCCATATGAAATCTCACTAGCAAAACCTCTAATAAGTTAGTCCTCTACTACTCATCCACATGTTCACTTTAAATAACTCTTGTCATGATGAATGAGAATCATCTTTAAAAAGAAGTATAACATGTGCAGATCTTAACTACATTAATAATATCCATTCTTTTTAATACATTGATTAGGGATAATTTAGATATTGAAAATTTACATACAATAAGAATCTCATTTCATAAACTCTTTATAAATTTATTTATACTATTTCAATATCTTGGAATTCATTATTTAGTTAATAACCTTTTAAGTAAACTGAATAATGCCTTTATTGATGAATGGTTTAATATCAAATTACAATGAAACATGATGCTCTAGAGCATACACTAACAAACTCCCACTTGCGCTAGAGCCAAACATATATAAACTTCAATCCTATAGAAGTTACATGCATATCATGCTTGCTCTATGTCAATGCCTTAGTGAGAGGGTCTACCACGTTCTACTCTGTGGGAACTCTATTAACCTCTACTTCTCCTATACCAATGATCTCCCTAATGAAATGGTATCTCCTAAGTATATGTTTGCTCTTCTAGTTAGATATGGGCTCTTTTGCTTGGTCTATTGCTCCATTATTATCATAAAATAGAGGAATAGGTTCTACACTACAAGGAACCACACCAAGTTCATGAATGAACTTCCTTATCCACATGGTCTTCTTTGCTGCATCCAATGTAGCTATGTACTCAGCCTTCATCGTAGAATCTACTGTGGTCTCTTGTTTAAAACTCATCCAAACAACTATACCACCATTCATCACGAATACATAACCTAATTGAGATTTGTAATCATCTTTATCAAATTGGAAATTAGCATCTATATATCCAATTAATTGCAAATTTCCTTCTCCATATACTAAGAACATATCCTTAGTCCTTTTAGTTTTTTTCATAAGAACTTATAGATCTTTATGGTTTTGGCCATATATTTTAAGAAGATGAAGAAAAAGTTTTGATCATCTCAAGGAAGAAGAAAAACAAGAATATATTTAGCTATACCATGAAGAATACATATGAACTTAGCTTGAACTTGAAGTTTATAAAGAAAAGAAGTAAGCAAAGATCTATAACTTAAGCTTCCTTAAATGGATATGCTTTGGCCTTGACTTGAAAAATGTAGAAATGAAGAACCTTCAACTAAGTCTTGAAATATACATGTAGAACTAATTTAAGATATAAAGTTTAAGGAGAAAGCATGAAGGAAATAAGGTGGTTTTGATTTTCTTATGAAATGAAATGAAGAATGTAAGAACAAGAAAAAGAAAATGAGAAAATGAGAAAATGAGAGTTAAGTGAGGTGGAAGGGTAAAACTGCATGGACAAAATGAATTAAGTCTAAGGCGGTTGCATCTTAAGCCCATGCACCTTCACATATCATAGCACTTCCTCTTAAAACACTTATATATGTATAATTATATGTATATAATTTAAATTCTTCCAATCACAACCTTTCCATACATATATAATACCTTAATTTATATTCCAATACACATTTATTTAATATAATAATCCTTTCCATCTTTTTCCACTAACTATTAAACTATTCTTATTTTATTCTCTCTCTCTTTCTACTATCACCAATACCTATACCACTTTTACAATTACCCATACCACTTTTACAAATACCAATATACCTAATTTTTCATTCCTCCATTAACACATTTCTCCATACCAAATAAAACATATTTTCTTAATTATCCATTAACTAATAATATCCATTTATTTAATTATATACTTATATACTCAATTAATTAATTTATTATGTCATTTATAATTTCCTTTTTAATATCCTATATTTATTATATCATCCAAATCCATTCCACTACATTATTTTAATACTAATATACTACACTTATACTAATACATTATACTTATACCTATCTATACATTCCAATATACAAAACTGTATATATATATATATATATATATATAGACACATAATGTATACACACATCATACTTACATAATTCAATAATACATTTATACTCCTCAATCATCTTAATATTTCATATATGTATGAAATAGATTTACGTACCTTATTTTATACAAATATTTATACATTCAATTAATTATCTTAATTAATCATGCTTAAATATTTTAAGTATACTTGATATCATATCTGTCAAATTATCATTTCGACGTTACATCCATTTAATCATCATCTTGACATCATAACATGTATCACATAACATATCATTTTTTTTTCATCACATTCACATATCGTATAATTTCATATCATTATCCCAATTAAAAATCACATGTAAAGCAAAGCACTTCAATAATACCATCATTATAGTGTATGCCAAAAATGAGGATGTGACAATACCTTAAAGAATAGCTCCCCCATACTTAAAATGCATAATGTTTATATTGTAAAAATAAATCATAAAAATAGAAAAAGGATAATATAAAAATGATAAGAGAAGATATACCTAAAGGTAAAACACAACCATGTAATACAAAAAAGTAAAGAAATATAAAAAAAACAACAAGATAAAACATTATAAAAGAAAATATACATAAGGAAACAAAATAAGCACTAAGAAGGAGGAGCTAGAAAAGGCAAAGAAGAATAAAGATAATATTTCTAAGCTAGAAAAGGGAAAGAAGAATAGAGATAATATTTCTAACTTTAACTTTAAGAGTAGAAAGCCAAGAATCCAAAGAAGAATGGGAATTTTGAACAACAATGGTATGCTCTAAGATCAAAAATAATAAATGATTAAATTATGGTGTAGTAAAGGGTATAGCTTACTTGAAAGGTGGCCACCTAGGAGGGGAAGGAGGGAAACATTAGAATCATTAAAAAGATGGTCATCATGGAGTAAGAGATTAAGCTAATCTTAATAAATGATAAGAGAATAAGGGAAAGGCATCCATGGATCCAAAATAATTTTCATGTCTTTGGAAGTCGATCTCCCTAAAGGTTTACTATCAAGTCATTCTAAATTACTATGGTTAGGGTTAAACTCATAAAGGTAGCAACAATTCTAGTGATAAAATCTCCTAAAAGTATAGTAATGAAATATTTAGGATTAGCAACTCTATTAAACCTCTCACCAAGAATGTTAACAAGATTAATAAGTTCATGATGAACCATTAACTAAAGAATAATGAGAGGTAGCACTCCAATGAGTGATTCAAAGTTAGTTATTACATTAATAGTATGGTTAATAAGCCATACTATTATTCAATAAAGTTGATGAGTAATGAGAGTTGTTTTAGATTTTTAAGCTATAAAAGATGCAGACTAAAAAATGCATGAAAAGCTTATTGGTAGGAAAAATTAGGATGCACCATAAAAGCATTAAAAAAACCAACCAAATGTGAGGCATTATAAGCATAATCAAAACATATTGATGACTCATAATCATAAATTTAAAGATATTTTCCTCTTGATTATAGGGGAAACAAGCATAAATTCAATAGTTAAAACAAGAAAGATAGGAATAGATTCAAAGCAACAAACATGCTAGTGAATAGAATAGCAATAAATAACTTAACAACTAAATCTCCTAAACCTAAAACATGTAAGGTAGCTAAGTCTAAGAAAGTATGTGCATATTATCCTTAAGTAAAATTAGATTGATAATGCATTTTGAAAAGGTAAAAAGTCAAATAAAGGCTCAAAGTATAAGAATTGAGAATTTTCCTATGATAATGGATTAGATCATTTAGATGTCTCTAAAATGTTAGTTATTCTAGGAAGTCTAAATTAAGGTGGAAATCTATAAGACTTTCTTGCTTGACTTTTAAGCCCCTTTCTAGGTGGTGAAGGGATAATAAAAGATATTGATTCATTATTAAAGGTTGAAGTATCACTATTAAAAAAAGGAAGAGGTTGAAATTACCATAGGAATATATATGTTTTAAAGATGTTGAAATCTTCTTGAAAACATTCTAAAACTAGAAAAATATTAATAATAGAATAGAAAGAAACAATATAAAATAGTAACTACAATAAAACCATAAAGTAATCAATCAATAGGAAAGTAAAGACTAATGGCTAAAAGATATATTTAGCAAGGACTAAGATGAAGTGCACATATGAATGCAATTCCTCTATCAACTATAATTATAAACAATGAAATAAAAGAAATAAAATGAAAATTGGAAAATAAATACCAAGAAAAGTTGAGACGAGAAGTAGAAATAAAAAGTAGTTTAACAAAATGTGGTAAAATAAAATTAAATAAAAGATCTAAATGAAAAAATAAAATATTGGTCAAGTAAGTACAAACACACATGAGAATTAATAAGTGAACAAAAAGAAGAGAAATCAAAAGTAAAGTAACATTAAAATATGAACAATATAAAGTCAAAATGAAAATAAACTGAGTTACTTAGCACAAATGAGAAAAAAACAATAATTAATAAAAATTGAAAACTTATGTTATAAAAGTCATTAAATAATAACTATTATAAATGCTAAAAAATAAAAAATAAACATAAATAATAAACTAAGAATAAATATAACATATCAAACTTAAAAAGAGAAAGACATAAATAACCAATAATAAAAATAAGTATCTAAGTATAAAAGAAAATAGAAAACTAAATACTAAAATAATAAAGTTTTAAAACAACATTAACAATAAAATGAAATGAGAAGTTAGAAGAAAGAAACATATCATAAAAATTATAAAACAAAGTGAAATAGAATGAAATAGAATATTCTATTACCTAGAATATTTTATCATTAAATCCGTAAACATTAATAGAACCATTACCCATCATTAAAACTACTCAAAATGGATTTGGCCATTTTAATTTAGCTTACTAGGAAACAATCATAATCTATAATTAAATAGTAGCACATGATCATCAATGTCGAATTTATCTGGCCATAATTCTTACATCGTGCTACAACTTAGCCCTCTCCTTATATATTTGAGCATTCAACTCCACCTCTTTAAGCTTATTGAGTTGTAACACTTATTTCTAGCTAGCTTTTTGGATATCAAAATTAGGTGCCTATAACCCAAAATGTGCTATTCTAAATCCTAACTAAAATATAAAAGCTTTATCTTAGACTCACTAGAATGGAGTAAGTCCAATATGATTTTTAAATGTAGTTCTATAGGTCCGCAATGCATTAGTAAACTTCATTGACTAATCGCTTCAATATTAATTAACTATTTTTTATAATATCAACTTAATCTCTCTATTACTCACTTTAACTTAACCATTAGTTAACTTCATTGACTAATCTTTGTAAGAGAGATTTAATGAGATAGTTATATAAATGTGTTTCACCATCAATAATAATTATCTTAAGAGTGATAAAATGAACAAAAATGATCTATTTTAAAAACCTCTTCACTACCTTAGAATCATTGGTATGAGAAGCAGTTGCTTCAAACCACTTAGAAACATAATCCACCATAACCAAGATGTAGCAATTTCCTCTTGAACTCAAAAAAGGACCATAAATCAACCCCCTATATATCAAAGAGTTCCACTTTAGGAATATTATTCAATGGCATCTCATGTCAGTAAAATATATCACATCCATTATTTTTATACATTTGATTATGCTTATAAATGATTAATAATTATCATGATTAGAATATAATGTATGTTTTGCTAATTATTTAATGGCCCAATTAAAAAATAGGTTTAAGTAATGATCAAGCTATCAGAGATAAGTCATCATGAATTAAAATGAATATAATGCAATAAAATACATAAATTTTAAACAAATTCAAAGAACATGATGTAAAGTTAAAGGCAAAAATCATATTGATAAATAAATCAAGGGAAATCAATAAGAGATGTCTTATGTACAACTATGTTAATATGGCTAAAAAGGGTCGCAAGTAACCATAATAAAGAAGGCTTAAGTAATTATATATATATATATATATATATATATATATATGTACATAAATGAAATAAGGGTTAGTTAACTAGATTATATTGACTTTTTCTTTACATTTGGTATAAAGTGGATTTTATACTTAAATTATTGTTGATTGAATGAAGTGGAGCTTCATTAAATGTAAAACATTACCGCTTGGTAATTTACCTTTGGTTTAGGAAAGTTAAGTAGTAGATTGATAACTAATCATCATATTAAAAGGAAATTCAGAGTGAAATGGAAGAGGTAGCAGTTGAATAGGAATTTGAATTCTTAGAAAAAAGGGATCAAGAGTAAAGCAAGATAAAATGGCTATCTATTTAAGGGAAGGGATTGATGAGCTATTGGATAATTTCTCAATTGAATTCTGTAAGTTATATATGATTTTAGCATAGGTTTGACTTTATCTATGATGTGTATGTTCATATAATATAGGAAAAGAAAATGGTTTGAATGATGTATATGTGAATGACTTCGAAGATGATTTATGGCATTTATTAATTAATTGAAGAGGGAAACTACTAATGCTTATACATGTTGTTGAGGATAGTTAGTCATAATATGAAGTTCTATATGTGTATGTATACATATTTAGTTTAATTATGATGCTAAAAATTATTCATTAAGTAGTTATTCAATAGAGTTATGCTCTTATAATATGCCCTAATATGAAGACCTTATGATGAGTTAATAAAATATTAGCAATTAAGTTTGTTAATATATTTAAAAACCCATTTTCTTTTTTTTAAGTTAGCATGCATGAATAATGAGCACTTTGTATGAGGAGTAATAATATATATAATAATTAAATGGATACTATAGGATTATATAATTGGATTGGTTCCATGACTTAAATAATTAGCTAAAGTTATTGATCATATTAGTCTAAGGTAATAATTTAAAGTGCAATCATAAGGCTAAAAATAGTGGCTTAGTTTATCATTAATTTATATATGAAATAAGGGTTATAACTGGTAAGGAACATAATTATGTATAAAGTTAAATCTACCGTACATTGTTAAATGTATAACCATGCATAGTACCACAGTAAAGACTAACATAAGACCTGATTCAAGGCTAGATTATGTTGAACATGGATGTATGGCTTTATGCTATGTAAAATTAATAAATGATCCAATCCACTATATATTATGGTCTTTAAATTAAATAATACACAATTAAGGAAATGTTTAACTTAATGTCTAATTATGCATAAGTAAATAGCATAATTAGATTATTTAATTGAACCATATATTTGTACATAATTATTTATGCTCACGTAAATATACTTTTTATGTTAAACTATATAGGATAAAGAGTAAATCACGTTTGACTTTAAGGGTTATTTATAACTTATGGATTAGTCGTTGTGTATGGTTTAAATATTAAACCAAATACTAGTTAGTTATGTAGAAATGATATGCATAAGTATGCTTGACTTGATCCTAAATCAGTTTTAAGGCAATTAGATAATGAAGACTTGAAACAAAATAACAAGAATTCTTAAGCAAATTGAATAATTGTAAAGCAAGTAAACTTATAGGCTTATTATGTATTTTAATGCTAACTTATCTTAAATGTAAGAATTGATAGTAATAAAATAATGTTCTAATGATCTAATTTTTGTTATGCAATTAAGGTCATATTAATTGAGATGCGCAACCAAAAGGAGCTTCATCCACTTTAGAAAAGCAAACATAAGGAGTTAATGCCATAGATTGTATGTGTTACACATGTAAGTGATGATTGAAATTCTCATAACATTTCATGGTAGGTTGGCTAATCATGTATTATGGTTAGAATGAATGTAAGATTGTATTAGACTATAAGGTTAATAGATATTTCATTTTACTTATGAAGAGTAATTAGGTGTCAGCATGGAAAATTATGATTAAGGTGGTACATCTTGGCTAGATAATTAGATTATAAATTACCACTCTGATAAATTTGACTTAATCAAAATTTCATGTATTCTTAAGTATGCGTGATGTTCCTTAATATGGTGTTAATTAGAAGGAAATAACCTTTGCTATGAATACCAAATACATAAGAATCTAGGTAGAAAAGATTTATTATATGCTTATATAAAAACAAATAAGATTGGATAGTATAAAGCATGTTATGGAACTACAAAATTATTAATGAATGCTCACAGAGAAGAGTTTATGATTACTTATTCAAGTTATTTAAGTAATTATTACGTATGATGTATAACATTAAGAATGTACATATCCTTAAAAGCATCTTAAAGATGAAATAGTGAACTAAATAAATAGTATAATGAATGTCTAATTCTTGGTGCATATATTAAATAAATAATGTTAAATTCATAAGAAATAGTATAAAGGGTGTGTTCACATGAGAGAATCACACTATGACCATGAAAAAAAAATATATACATTTATACATGAATGTTGTTGAGTATAATTAGTGATATTAATGCTTCAACACATGAATAATCTCAAGTGATATAATTGTATAAGCCATGATTTAAAAAAATTTTTAAGTGCAATGCCATTTGATTTGGTGGCAATAATGGAAATACTATTGCTTCAACACCAATAGAGGAGTGATTGCATAATAAATAAGTTTTCATTTAACAGTTAGTGATGATATTACTATATCTAAATGATAAATTCATAAGGAAAAATACTACGTAAATTAACTTTTACATATAGCTTATGCATTTGCCTATAAGATTTTTAATTAATGGTTTGTATAATTTATTTGAAAATAAGATTTTGTTTTATTATAGTAAATGAAATATACCATGGATATACACCTATCAATGGTAATGAGTTAAAATATGTAACTTGACTTTTTGAAATAATAATATGAAATAGATGGTCTATGTCCAATAAGAAAAAAAAACTATAGATAAAATATGATTGATAAAAAGATAAAAGACTATAAGGTATAATAGCCATCTACAATTATGTTTCTAATAATTATTAGTAAACCATTATTTGCTAGTGTTGATAGTCATTTGACTTTGAATCAATAAATGCTTAAGTGAGTATTTTATTAAAATATGTGTGTGGATAATAAATTGATTGAAAGAGTAATTATTAAAGTTACAATGATTCATTTATGTAATGAGTTAATGTGAGTGCACATGGATGTTATATACATGTTGGCTAGACATTTATGTAAGCATAAAATGTTCTATGACTATTATTTTAAAACTCTAGTAAGGTGCAATTATGGTACTAAGGACTATTATTAGTTAATATTGAATTATAAATATTATGAATCTTGATAAGTGCATTGAATTGGTAACTTTAAGGATTGATGTTTCTTATTTCCTCTAATTAAAATCTTGTAGTTAAATACGTAGTGATGATAATGGCTTATTAATACATATTGTTAATTAAAAATGATATGATATATATACATATACATATACATATATATATATATATATATATATATATATATATATATATATCCATGACATATTTTCATAAATGTGATTTATGAGTACATATAAATTGAAATGAATGATTTATAGCATAAAAATTAATATAATAACATATCATGCTACCAATGTTAAGTTATTAATAGGTTAAAGTTAGCAACATGACATGCAGGAGAAATAAGTGGAAATATAGGATAATAATTTATATACAAATTTGAGGTGGGTTGGATTATAGCCCATCCTCAATGGTAGGTTGGATTATGACCCCTATCTAATGTTAAGCATGGTAGTACATGCTTACTCCTAAGGCATGATGGATTATGGCCCTTACTCAGTAGAGTTAGTAGGCTAGATAATGGCCCTAACCTAAATGGAGTTGTTGACCCTGACTTTTGATTTATACGTATAATCTCAGATTTTTATAGATTCAGCTCGGTACAGGTCCCTGATATCAACCCCGATTTACATACATGCCTTTTTACATCCTCTGAGTGCATAGCATGCAAAACAGAACGCACTAAGTAGAAAATAGTATGCATATAACACATAATTGGAAAAGAAATTTGGTGGGGCCTACCTTCTGGGCCAAACCCAATGTGCTCCATATAGCACAATGTCTTAAAATGTCAAATAGTGCTTATTTGATATGCGAAGTGCGTTACATTTTGCTTGTACAAGGCAGATCACATAGCATGCAAAATGCTATATGCGTAGCATGTAGCACTATGTGCTACACATATAGCATTAGAAGACGTTTGGTGGGGCTAACTTTTTGGGCTAAATCTAACGTGCTCCATATGGCACAACATCTTAAAATATCAAATGATGCTTGTTGGACATGCGGCACATGTTATATTTTGCTCATACAAGGTGATGCACATAGGGTTAAAATGTTATATGCGTAGCATGTAGCACTATCTACTACGCATATTGTCGCACCCTGTTTTTGGACCGGCTTGACTCAGATCAGATTCGGGATGATTCAGGACCAGTCCGGGTTAGTCTAGGGCTAATCCGGATTGATTCTGATCACTCCGAGCCAATCTGGGCCAATTTTGGCCCATTCTGGGGCGTCACACGCCGCATATGTTTCTGGACCACCGTATATGTCTAAACATACGTGTTCGCATATGTCTTTAGGGTTTAGCATATGTAGACATATGCGATCGCGTATGTCTCCGGGCAGCCAAAAATAAAAGCTTTCTAACTCCATTCTGGAAGAGGTTGGCAATTTTGGACGAAAACCCTAGCTTTTCCAGCAGCCGTCAGCCTCCAAAACGTGATTGATACACTCCTAAAACCGAATTCCAACAATTCTAAGCCTTTAGGATTGATCAATTGATACTAAATCACTAGACTTAGGAGAATTTTAATCCAAAACGCTTGAACTTTGGATTGATCTCTTCATTCCCTAACGTTTGGAGCATAGGAGAATCTACAAGAGGTTGGCAAATCACCTCTTTTTATTGATTTTGCATTGATTTCATTGTCATGATATGATTTTAATTGTTATTTTGTGTTATTTGTGATATTCATGCCTAAATATAACTGAAAATTGAATTATTTTAATGATTTGTGTATTGTTTTTGCATTATTTATTTGTTTGGTATTCACTTCATTTTGCGTGCACTATCATGTGCGATCGCGTATGATAGTCTTAATATCATACGCGATCATATATGATATTTCCCCAGTCGCATATGTTTTATTTTATTTGCTTTTGATCGTCGAATACTTTTCATTGTGTTTTAAGCATGCGCGCATAATTTGTTTTTT
This sequence comes from Dalechampia spathulata, assembly GCA_948192965.1. Lineage (NCBI taxonomy): Eukaryota > Viridiplantae > Streptophyta > Magnoliopsida > Malpighiales > Euphorbiaceae > Dalechampia > Dalechampia spathulata. The sequence continues at coordinate 3,074 of CANYBF010229930.1, read as the reverse complement.
TATTGCTTCGATCGCATATGTTCATATGCGATCGCGTACGATCTTCACCATATCATACGCGATCGCGTATGATCTTGAAATTCAAATTTTGTTTTTTTCGATTTCCATGTTTTCCTTATGTCTATTTAAGCCTACTTGCGTGATCTATGTATCATTTGCATGATTTATGCCTTGATTTCTGTAATTGATTTCATTACCATATTTGCTTTTGTTCCTTTTTATGCGTTTATGTTTGACTTTGCAGGTTTAGGTTAACCCTCGATGGAGGAGGAATAGTATTGTGTTGGATATTAGCCGGGCCCAAGGCCCAGTCGCAAACTAGCCCATTGGATCCTGAAGAGTGCAACTGGGCCTCGGACCTCGAATTAGGGTTTTATACTTTAATTATTTTGTTTTGGTTGGGTTGTACTAAATACCCAAATTATCTCGCTTTATTTCCTTATTTCACTTTGGTTTAGTTTGGGTGGGTTGTATTTGCCCACAATTTACTTTTCCTGCTTTTATGCTTCCTTTACGCTTTTCCTACTCTTTTCCATATTTGTGTATGCTTCTTTGAATGCCGTATGCCATGAAAACATATGCTAAATAAACTTAAACCTAAATGAGTGCTAGGAACTTTCTTTGAAATTAAACAAAGTGAACATAATAAGATGGAATATGAATAAATTGAAAATCCCAAACCCAAACTCTGAAGAAATTCAGGCCGCTTTCCAATACAGGAAGGCCCGGGTTTTATTTCCTAGTTTTTTCTAGTCATTCAATCGAATTGACAAAACAAACTAGGTGGCGACTCCACATTATAAAGCACATTGTTTTCAAAATTAAAATGGGATACGCCATTGAGAGCAAGCACCAAGGCATTTCACGCCGAACAGCGTGCGAGGCTCCCGCGTCCGGGATGCCATACTCTTACACCACAGTTCTCACAGCCTGAGAGGAAGGTAGTGGAGGTGAATACTGTGGAGCAGCCACAGAAGTTCTCTAATCTTGGCAAGCCAATGTCGAAAATCTTTGCAAAGCTACAGAAGGAGGGGTACTTGACTCCCTTCCCCAATAGGAACAGACCCGTACCGGCCGGGGTTGATAAGAGCTTATACTGCCAGTTCCATCAGTACCATGGGCATGACACAGACAATTGCCGTCTGTTAAGGATCAGGATTCAAGACCTGATTGATTCTTGGAAGATTGTGGACCCAAAGAAGAGAGGGCCTAGCACTCAGAAAAATCCTCTCCCGAACTACAACAAGGCACCGCACACCTACGCGGTGATGACAGAGAGGTCTTGGTCAGAGGAGGAGATTATCGGGAATGTCGCTTCCATTTCTGAAACTGCAACTGAAAAGGCTACGAGGCTAGCCAAGGAGGAAACTTTGATCCAGGGATTCCAGGAGTCCCAGAAACCGAGTAATGCCACTGCTCACGCCGTAATGGTTCTAGATCCATTTACCGATTCTGAGGAGTCAGAGCCAGACGAAGAACTTCACCTAGAGAAGACGTTCAATCCCTTTGATGGTGAAGACTGCATGCGAACGGATGAGACTGCTCCGTCGCAACCACTCAACAAACAACAAACAGGTTTGCAGGATGAGACCGCTCCCTCGAGCTCTGACAGCAAAATCTGGGTTTCTCGAGCCTCTTCATCGACTCGAAAGATCCAAATATCACCGGAAGATGAGACTACTCTTCCGCAGACTAATCATGTGACTCGGAGCGGCCGAGTCTATTCTCCTGACAGTACGGACAAGAACGCTGGAAAAGGGGTTAAGACTGCACCCCCCAGTAAAGGTAACCTAGTTCTTGAACAACTGAAGAGGACCAACGCCAATGTGAGCTTATGGCAGCTTCTCATGTGCTCAGATGAACATAGGAAGGCTCTTGTTGATGCTCTTTCCACCGTAACAGTATCTGCAGCTCTGGCATCGGAAAGCGTGATTGGATTGATAGGAGGTGGATCTGTCCCAGAGGTAATGAGTGTGGGAGCATCGGGTAACAAGGACTCCATAACTTTCGGGGATGAGGACTTGCCTTCTGATGGGTCATTACACAACAGGGCTCTGTTTATCTCTATCAAGATCATGGGATGGAACACTTCCTGTGTAATGGTAGATGATGGATCTGCCATCAACGTTTGTCCCTATAGGATGCTTGGCATGCTGGGAATCAAAGAACAGGATCTGGTAACTTCTGAAGTGGTCATCAGGGCTTATGATAATTCCAAGAGGAAGGCACTGGGTTCCTTCACTGCTGTGGTGACCGTCGGCTTAATTCAGTCTGCTGTGGAGTTTACAGTCATGGATATACTGGTCACCTTTGCTCTGCTGTTGGGACGCCCGTGGTTCCATCCACTGAGGGGAGTGCCATCCATAGTACATCAAAAGATCAAGTTCCCAACAGCAATGGGAGTTATCACTATTCCAGTTGCTTTAGACTTGGTAGTGTCATCTCTGTCCACGGGGTTCCCCAAGCTGAGTGGGTTTCAAGTCTCCCCGATCTACAAGGATGAGGTCAGTGCTTTCATCTCTACCCAGTTTGCCAAGATGGGTTTCTTACCGGGGGCAGGCCTGGGTAAAAATCAACAAGGGATCACGGAACCCATTGACTGTACTGGCTAGACACAGATGAAGTATGGATTGGGCTTTGATCCAGAAGTCACAGAAGGACGTAAAGGAGACAAGATCATATTTGTGAAAGGGTCGACTGATTCCGTTTCCAAGACTAGCAAGAAGGGTGTTGAGGCGTCCCTGATTGGCCTGGAACAGATGATCCTAGGTCAGGTAGTGAAGCTGGAGGCTCTCACTCTGGAGAAAGGCAAGGGAAAGCTAGTTGACGAGGACCCAGAGTAGCTAGCAGTTAGCAAGGGAGACAACCCGGACCCGATTGATGCCGATGTGGCGATCCTGGAAGAGGAGCCGAATCTATCTTTTTTATTTAAGGATGTAACTTTGAATAAGATTGATGCAATAAAGTCAGATTTTGCTTACTTGTGTGATCTTTATTTAGATTCAAGCATGCATATACATCATAATGACATGAGCATATTTGATATTAACGCTGCATCAACATATGCATTTAAT
>CANYBF010229920.1:0-55310 GCA_948192965.1 Dalechampia spathulata | reverse complement strand
TCCCTCCGTACCAATTTTAAATAATAAGGTGTGTTTTGCATATAATAGAAAGTTAAGGGACATTTTAGTATTTGGACAGAATATGTCATTAAATAAAAGACATATTCTGTACAGTTTTGATTACAGACAGTTCTCTTTTCTTTTTTCAAAAAAAAAAACAAAAACAAAAAACCACACCGGCTTTAGGATTTTTGATTCATCATTAAGAATCAAACAAGTCTTCATATCATCAGAAGGCGAATTTCAGAATCAGGAATTTGGTATTGGAGAACAAACAAGACTCGAACGATATTATGGATTCATCAAGTAAGTTTTCTTCATTCTCTATAATCTTTATGATATATTAGTGGTTTTTGTGGATTGATTAATTTAATTGTTCTATTAGGATCCGTCAAATTGTTAATACGCTTCCGCTATATATAAGATTAACAAACTGCACCAAATCATTATTAGATTCTCGGCAGCTTATTTCTTAACATGCAAATCGCAAGAAACACAGAAATCAAGGTAAGCAAACACATTCATTCATCCCCAACTCCAAATAGTTTCATCTCACCTTCACCACTGTTGCAAGCTAAACTCTGTCCTTAAGGATCTTTAATTATCTATAGGTGTTCCTCCCTCTCCCTCTAAATGTTGCGTTAATTTCTTCTTTCATTCAAGCTTCGATGGAGCTCCACAATTCCTTTCTTTCATCTACGCTTTCTAGTTTCCCTCTTATTATTCTTGATTTTGCCTTTTTTATTTTTTTTCTTGTTTGCAGATCACGGTTCAGGTTCCTCTTCTTCCAACTTCTTTATTACTTTCGGCAATAGCTTCTTCTTTCTCTACCGAATCCTTTGAGTTCAGATTTTTTCTTGTTTTTTTTTTATCATATATAAACATCGGCAGCCACAAGTTTTAGTAAAGGTACTTGTAAGTATTCAAGTCATCTGTTTGTATGGATTGTTTCGAGATGAAAACATGTACAACATCTAGTATTCATCATTTTCGAGGGTTATCTAATCTTATTCGTTCCCCTAGCTTTCGTCTTTCGGTATCAATATTAGCTTAACATAATGCTTTCGGCATTGATGTTCTTTTCAATCTATATGCATTTTATAGCTTCATCAAAAATTCCCTCTACCCCTTTCTACCGTTTGTCTACGGTTATCTTCTCTTAACAAGATTTGTATTAATTATCTCGAGATAAAAATAAAATGGATCAAGTTAATCACATTATAATCAAATATCATAAATATTGATATAAATTAAATATCTCATAACATCAATTAATTTATTTTTAAAAAATTATAGCATTTAAAATGGTACCTCACCATACACACCATCTCTTCGTTTATTTACTTATTTATTTATTTATATTCTTTTCCATTCATTTTTCACTCTATTTTGTTTATAAATTTCTATTTTATTTCCTTTCTTTATTTTCCACTTTAACTCCATGATTGTAATTCTTTGTCTAATCCTATCCAATTGATAATTACACATCATCATTCCCATCTTAATAATTAGTCGAATTATTCTCAATTTAACTTTATTACTGCCAAATCTCATTTAATTATTCAATCATTATGTAAATCCTCAATATTCTAAATAACTTCTATCCATTTTAATTAACACATTATTTATCATATAATTTATTGTTTCCAAATTTACCTATTCATCACACAATTTTATCATATAAATCACATGATATACATATGCATAAATATTTGATAATCATGAAAAATAATGGATATGACATTTCATGTTATATGAAGCATTTTGTATCAAATGTGTCAATTAACCCATAAGATATATAAATTAATTATGTCAAATATATCATATCAAACGTGTTAGTCCCTTTGATTATGTATTTTGATGTTAACAAATAATTTCCTTATGTTTTATGTTGAAATTGTGCAAATTGTCTCTAGTACAGGTGTATCAAGACTTGTGATATATGGATGTGTGAATATATTTGACAGTATACTTGATGGTATGATCGTACCATCACCACTGCTCAAAGTGATTTTCCCAAGTATCTTTGATCTTAAACACTCGTACAGTCGTATGCAACTCTATGACTTAAATTTTTTACTTGTCTTGAAAAGACTGTAACAATCCTAAATACATTAAATGCTTAGAGTAATGAATTTCTGTAGAAAGAGAACATATTTATTGATTTGAAATTCATTCTACAAGTAACTTAATTCTTGCATTATTAAACTCTTCTTCTCTCTCTACTTTGATTATTCTAAGCTTCATTGATTGCTCTTATTATTTTAATTAATTTTGTGTTGGTAAGAGCAATTAATTGAGATTTGTTATTGTATTTGAGAGGAATCTTTGTAAGATTGATTGTCATTATAAAGGTTTGAGTGTTAACCTATAAAACACTAGAGTTTTGATTCTTGAATTAAGAATCATTTGTTGTAACCTAGAAGAGATTAGTAGAATCCCAAGTTATATACTTAGGAGAGTAGATATAGATAAACTTGTGTTAAACCACTATAATTTATATGTTGCATTCTTAAGATTTCAAAATGATTTTGACATAGTTGAAATTTTGAATCATGTTTGAATTAATCCTAAACCCATTATATACATATCGACATAATCTAAACATGATCTAGCAACCTAAATAATCATCCCTATTTTTCATTTAACAATTAAGAGTTAAATATTAGTATGTATTAATATAAATTTAATGAATTTTTACTAAAAATTATGTGATGAAATATAATTAAGAAAGTAATTTTTTTTAAAATAAAGAATATAAATATAAATATTCATTGATTTTTGTAATCAATATGCATTAGCTTTCAAAAATTTTTTAAAAGATTTCTTCATGAAAAAAGAAATAGGAAAATTAATTTATTTTAATTTTAAAAAATATTACTTCAAGTCTATTTGAATTTCATTATAAATTTGTTATAAAAAAAAATCATTATTTTTCTAGAAAAAATCATTATTTTTATAAAAATTTTTAAAATGATATGATATTATTATAATATAGATTAAAATCCATCATTATGTAATCATCGAGTTATTAAACTTGAAGATTCCTTGAGATGAATCAAAGGTCATCATCTTCATAACGTCCTTAATCACACATGATTAATTAGTCCTAATCTTTCTTTATTTCTTTATTTCTTTATTAATTCCAACTCATCCCCACAATATCCTATAATCAAAGGACACTTACTAGGTTTTGGACTGAATTATCCTATAATCAAAGGGCACTTACTAGGTTTTGGACTGAATTAAGGAGACAAGAATAGTCCTCTAAAATTTAATATATTTTGTCCGAATTTCAAGCCATTTCTTTTGATGAACACAATCCATTAGCCGTCCATTACTCAATAGATTTTCTTGTTGTCATATTTCCATTAAAAATTGGTAAGATGAATATTCATTTAAATTATATTCTTATAATTCATTAAAATTTTATTTATCATGCAGATCACATTAATTTTTCTTACTTATTTTGGTACTCTGAATATATATATATATATATAGCAAATATGAGGAATGCATATAATATATTAGACAAGAACACACGGGCCCCACGTCTGTCAATTGCGAGATGTCAAACTCTTTCCAGTACTTTGATTCATTTTCCAGATCTTCACTTTCAAGAACTGCCTGCTAGAATGGACTTGTTCTCTTTGATTCTACCAATTAACTTTTAATTAACATTAATTAATTAAATCATTTCTTGTTCATCAGATACATGCCTTTTAGTTAAGTCCAAGAGTGTTTGATGAAATCATTATTTTAGCTTTATAATTGATTGAATTAACTTCTGTCAGTGAGTTGTTTCTTTGCCCACCGTCAGGAACTCGTCCAAACTTATAATTTCCTGATAATGAATTCTGATATTGTCTTCTAGAGAGATTGGTCAATGATTTCCTGTCAATCCTTCCTTCTTCTTTGGTATAAAATACGTGCTGATATTTTTCTCCAAGCATCCGGGTTTTCGAGCTTCTACTTAGCGTGTCAGAAACGGCCTGTTAAAGACCCTTGTCTGTAATTGGCTTGCGGAGACGTTACAGACAAGAAAATGGAGCCTGGTGGTGTGGAAGGAGAATTGAGCTCTTTTTGTGGAATGTATACTGATGAAGAAGCTGATTTCATGGCAGAGTTGCTTGGGAATTGCTACCGTCCGAGTCCAAGTTCGAGTTTGAATTTGAGTTTTGGAGTTTCATCTTCTTTCTGTTCTGGAAATGAATCAGGAATGAACATGGATGCAGGGTTCAATGGTGGTGATGGTTCAGTTCACTCTTCTGATATGTTTTTTAAATTTTCACAAGGCAACGGTTTTCCTTCATCTGTGAGTCAAGGAAGCTACCACTGGAAAGATTCCAATCTGGTTTTGCTGGAAAGTGGTATCTCGATGTCGATGGAAACTGCCTCATATCTCGTCGGAGGCGATGCTAGCTCGAATCTGGAATTGAGCAGAGGAAATCCTGGTGTAGAATCGGCTTTGCCTGACAACAATTTGCAGCCTGAGAAGGAAGAGAAAATGGCAATGGAAGAATTATTAGCAGAATACAAGACCAACAGCTCAACTGAGGTTTCAAAGAAACGACCGCCTAATCCAGGAAATGTGAGTACGAAATATCAATCTGTTTCAGTGGAATGTGGAACAATTGGTTAGCTGAATCATCAGATTCTGTTTTGATTTTTGACCATGCAGATTCAAAAGAAAAGAAAGAATCAGAAACTTGCCTGTAAAGAAGATGAAGGAAGTGATCCTGAACTTGGTTATCCTGTCTCAAACAGCTGCGGCTCGGAGGACAATTCGGATCCTTGTCAGGAATCCCATGGAGGTTCGACTTTAAGTTTGAGCTCAAAAGAGAATGCAGCTCTTAACTTGAATGGCAAAACAAGAGCCTGCCGAGGAGCTGCCACTGATCCTCAGAGCATCTATGCCAGAGTAAGAACTTGTCAATTCTAACCATTGTCAAATGCTGCATATTTCTCTTATCGTTAACGAAACGTGATCTATTTCTTCGAGGCCTAAGATCATAAATGGGTCTAGTCTTCTCTACTAGACAATCTCTAGATCTTGAAACACGAGCCTGTTGATGGGCCTTTGTTTATGTTCTTACAGAAAAGAAGAGAAAGGATAAATGAGAGGCTTAGGATTCTGCAGAATCTTGTTCCCAATGGAACTAAAGTAAGCAGTATACACGCATCCTTCATGTGACCATCTGCAAATACTATTAAACCTTGAACTAGTCAAATTTCTCCGAAAATTGACGAGATCAATCTGTAAAAATGGCAGGTTGATATCAGTACAATGCTAGAAGAAGCAGTCCATTATGTAAAGTTTCTACAGCTACAAATTAAGGTGAGGAGGAGAATCCTTTCTATGGATAAAAAGTTTAACAATGATGAACATCATTCTTCTGAAACAAGTTCTGATTTTCTTGTTTTCTGAAATCTGTAGCTGCTAAGTTCTGATGATTTATGGATGTATGCACCTATTGCTTACAACGGCATGGATGTTGGACTTCATAAACTAGGTAACTACACCAAGATGATGATTGAAGCTAAGAAAAGAGAATAAACGCTTCAAATTTTTGTAATAACACAATTTCAGAGTTGTAGATAGTTCATAATGGTGGCTTATCGTGTATAATCTCTGTAAAATAAAAGCCTTTCCTTTTCAGATTAATGGCTTATTATGAGCTAAGTACAGAATCAACTCTGCTCATCTAAGCTTTAGTTTCGATTTTCATTCATAGTTCATTTCAAATCTTCATTCATTTTTATCTAGATTACGAATACCCAGATATGATTTATTAGAATTTCCTGAAAACTTAGTTAGAAATCGTCATTACAGCTAGAAATCAACAACATGAAAACTTTGGTAGAATTTCCTGATAGTCATATCAGAACAAACAATGTTTCCATCAGGTGATGATATATGAACAAACATAGACACATCGGAAGGCGTAAAAGCTGCAGTTTTCAATTGTCAACTATGGTCTGAATAAACAATGCCAACGCTCTTTACAGAATCACCACATAGAGGAAGACATTGGTGCAATCACTGCCAATAAAAGAAGGCGTTGATGAATTACAGAATCACCACATAAATTAAGAAGGCTAGATTCTTGAGGGAAGAGAATGGAAAATTCTAAATCATTACAGCCATTTCCAAACCCCTTTCAATCTTGCATCAAAATGCAATCCCCACTTCAACTGTTAAGCATGTTATGATTCCAGTAAACAGCAGGACACTTTCTACTACTCTGCATATGTTTATTGTCCACGTACATTACAGACATAATCGAATATGGTTCGGACCATATCATCCGTGCAAATACTAAATCCCTAAAAGATTATTTGATTGTGTGCTCGTTCTCATGCACGTTCATCGCTAACGTGATTCGGAACTTCTGCTTGACTGTCCAGTGGCATGTACTGTGCCATGATTGCTCTGATTTCAGAATCCATGTAAGACTGCAACAATGAAATGTTAACAGAATGGTTACTTGTCAAATTAAATGAAGATATGTATATATAAAGATGGGACCGGGCGATACCCTCAATCTATATTTGTAGACAAGATATCCTCCACCGGCAGCCATTCCCAAGCCTATCAAAATGACCCAAAAAGCAGCCCATGCTGACCTCACTTCAGTGCCTCTTTTACCTGCTGATCAAAATGCACAAATTACAACAAACTGTTCAAATGTTTCTAAACAGACTAGCTGACAATCAAGGTTTCTGGACGAACTTATGCAGGTATCATGGTCTCTGATATATAGAAGATCCCCACTGCAACTGCAATCATAGCTACCCCATGTATTTTTACAGCTACATTCTGGGCACTGACAGGCTTTCCTCTCTTTGCATTCATTAATATCTGCACGGACATTTAAGGAGACAAGGAGAATCAGGATTTTATGGACTTCCCTGGGTTTGTTTTCAGTTTTACGTTCAATAAAGGTGTTGAACTAAATCGCTTTCGATTGAAAACCAGCTCACTAATCAAAAGACTTTTGTATGACAAATTGGTACAAGTATGTAGATTGTCCCAGCAGAATTAGCTCTTTAAACTGAAATCATAGCCTCATACCATATGCTGCTCTAGATGCATGGCCATCATTCTACTGTTTCTAGTGGAATATTGCATTTCAGATGAGCTAAAGAGCAATGAAGCTAAATGCTTGATCGATCCAAACATCCATCAGTTCAAAATCATTTCAAAATCTTGATAGATCCATAATCCCATCATTTCAAAGCCAATTCTTCTAAAAGAAACATTTGAGAAAACCAATTAAGTGAACCAAATTCATAAAAGCCAAATGACTCGAACAGAGGCATTGAGTTGACAAAATTCATAAATCTTGAATCATGTTGATGGATTCAAGCACTTATGGTTTATAGGTCAATTTCTCAAATGAGAAATTTGTGAAAGTCAAACATCTCAAACAATGGGAACTTCTCTTACCTTCACAAGTATTCACGCCATCACCTTTAAACCCTGAAGGACATTGGCATTTACCCCCATTATCGTCCTGCACACGGGAAAGCAACGTGTGAACTTGATTTTTATTTTCTAGAAGATAAAGAATTGTATAGCATGGAAGATCACTGACCGAACAGGCAGAGAAAGTATGCCCACTTCGGGATTCATGCCAACAGCCTCCATTGTTTATCTTGCACTTGCCAGGTCCACTCACTGCAAAATAGTTAATATTGAGAATAGCACCACTAAGATATTGATCGAAAAAAACAAAATTATAGAGATCCAATTAGCAAAACAAATACATCATTTTGTTTCTAATGTAATATCAAGATTCAAACCTAAAGCATGAATCTTCAGAAGGGACGGTTCAACAATTTTTAACAGATTCATTGAAGCCAGATCCATCAACATATTAACCAGTAAAGACCAACACTTATAACATAATCATAATGGTACCTAACTTAGCTAAGTCTACTGGCATCGATTCTCTGGAGAAATCCCTAAACCTCTCTTGATAGCAGCTCCCAATTAGGAAACTGTCCTCACCCATCCAATAAAATATCATGATACTCTTACCCAAAAAAAATTATATGATAGATATGCTCCAGATTTTAGTGCGTAGTTAGAAAAAAAAACTGAAGTGCAAGCATAGTCTTAAGGATCGGTACTTTGTTACCATTAATAAAGAGAAGTGTACAATTGTTCACACGCGCTGAAAAACGTAGAAGCATTGGAATTACCTTCACAGTGGCTGTAACCATCTCCTTTGAACTGCACACCATCAACGAGGGGACATTCACATACTCTCCCACGAAATGTATCCTGTGCAAATACAACTATTGTTAGACAAAAACAGAGCATTCCATCCATTGTCAGATGATATGGTTGCTGAGAAGCAAGTCACTGTCTGAACCTTGCAAGCTGTAATGTTGGCTGTTTTGTCTTGCCAGCAACCACCGTTATTATCCAAGCATTCGTTAGTCTCGACATCTGACAAAAATTAACATCAAAATCAAAAGCCAGAAGCAAAAATAACAACTCACATGATTCCGCAACTACCAAACATAAGTTGCACCAAAATGGTGTGCTGGAGAGGTGACATGAATATGGTCCTCACCTCAGCCGTACATATCTAATTTTTAATGATCCCAACCAAGCTTAGCAGGATTAAGGTGTTCATTATGATGATAATAATGACAATGCTGAACCCTATGTGTTGTAGCTTGAGTTTTTAATTAGGCATCACAATGATGCCTTGATCTCACCAGTTAATTTCCACGAAATAGCAAGAGAAAGAACTTACCGCCACTCAAACAAACACCTGGCTCAGTTGTTTCCTCAAACCCTGAACATATAGCTTTCAGAACAGCACCTTTCTCCAATTTTCCTGCAATAACATGCATTTGATTACACCAACAATCACGTTTATGAAACAAAGAGGTTTGTCTTAATCCATGAAACGGAATCATGAAGACACATACCTCGATATTGTCGATTGTTCACTACAAGAGTAGGCAATATGGTTACATCACCTCTTGGTCCCTTCCCAATCTGCATCAAGGTCATTGTGAAGCTGCTATGTATAGTAGAACTAACATTTGGATATTTTGAAGGTTACACAGAGGCAACCAGTGTTCATATGAATACAGATAATGCAAGCACTAAAGTTGTGAGAGTATAAATGAGACATGATTACCTGTGCATCTTGCTCTTCTTTCAAAATAGGATTATCAGAATCAGCATTTGGGTCCCCCATACATTTTTCAATCTTTTTGATATCAAGACCTGTGCAGTTGTCACATAAGCAAAATAAGAAATAGATACTACCTAGTGCTTGTCAAATTCTAGGTTACATTTCCATTAAAAGTATATGATGAAAGTTCTTTTACCAAGGGTTCTAATAACATTCTCAGCACAGTCTTTGTTGTACTTTTTCTCCTTCATGGGGCATCTAATTTGAAAATCAGTCACATAGTCCCACCAAACCCAAGGTTTTCTGCTCTCATTAGCAACTTTAAAGACACACAGTTGCCTTAGGTTCTCAAGAACCACATCTTTCCCTTCATAGCCCGTGCTAAAATCCTGTTCCGGATCAGGAGCACAATATCTTCCATGATTTATGCACTGCGACTTGCACTGCTTGCTCAAGGTAAATGCCATGGGACAATACCAGGTTATATAATGAGGTGTGAACTGAGTGTAACCACCTTTCTCGAGAACTTGCGCCGGACCTCGAAAATCTTTCACAAATTCCATCAGCATATCACACTTAAACCCACATTCATCATTGCTATTGGTCCATAATTCATACTCTACACGATCATCAGGGTGTGGAACAGCTTCTCTCCAATCAAGATTGACATTTACCATCTCCCCACTGCTCAACGCTTTCTTTAGTCTTTCACCAAAGTTCTTTTCAATCAGTGCAGATGGTATCGTTATGTTTTCAATATATTTTGCAGATGCGGCATCCTCTTCAGGTGTATCCATTGTGATCAATGGTTCCTCAATGTCATCTGCAACGAGCACAGCAGAAGCCCCGGCCTTCTGAGCATTCCAAACCTTCAACGCAAAGAAGCAATCTAAAGAGCACCCAAATGACCACATTTACCAAATTAGGACAGAAGTTATCTTGAGGAACATTATCATATCAGAAGATACGGAAATAAGTAAAAAGCACACAAGGGAAAACCAAAAGACTTGTAAGCTAACTACTGAAGATAACTAATGGCAAATTGATTGAAATGAACCAGAGGAAAACTCTGCATAATTCAAAGCAGATGAACTAGATCCAAACTGGAATCAATAAAACCTTACAAGTAAAAAACAAAATTCCACATCTCAAACTAGCTTAAGAACTCATAAAGAAAACAATCAAATTAGCTTAAAAAGAAAAGAGTACCTCGAATTTGAACAACGAATCAATATCAATTAGTCAAAAAATGAAAAAAGGGGTATCATACCTCCACGATCCAACAAAACGAAAGTAGGAAGAGAACCAGGTTTGGACTTGAAAGAAATCTCAAACTCATCAAATTCCTTGCAACCTTTTTTATTCTCTTTAGGATAAGTAACAGCTCCGGCCATACTTCCTCCATATTGGGGTATCCCAAAATTCCCGATTGCACTATCGTAAGTACCCTTTATTTTATCAGGCGAGGTTATTCTTAAGCTATTCTTTTCCACAACAAATCTTCCCAAACAACTAGGCAATATCAAACACATAACCAAAAACCCTAAATTAGAATCAAGAACTGAACTTTTTCTCCTACTAAGCCCCATCTCTACCAAATTAACCGACAAAAAATTTTAAAAAACAGCTAAAATCCTTTGTGGGTTTTGCTTCAAAACATCAATCAATTTAGCCACGCAAATAAAAGTCGTGTGTTTGAAGCATATAATCACAAAAAACAACAAAAAGAAGCTCAGAAACAGTTATTTCCTTTGTGGGTTTTCTCCAAAAACGAATTGAAAAACAAATCTAACATTTGGGTTGGTTAATTAATTGAAGTTTCTTGTTAACTTGAAGATTTAATTTTGCGTGTAAGATTTAACCAAGCATAAAATGGACGTTTTGGATTATACCAAATCGTTTTTCTTGTTTTTCGTTTTTTAACAACTATTGATAATTAAGCAATTTTACATCAACATCTCGGAATCTTTGTTAGATAATATAAATTACTTCAATAAATCAAAAATTAATTTATCTTTAATTTAATTTTTTATTATAATTATATTTTAATTTAAAAATAAATAAAATATTTTTGACCTATTAGTGCTTGTCTTGAAAGATAATTATAAGTACTTATTATTTTAAAATAAAATAAAATCATTAATTATATAACAAATTAGTAGTTTAAACGGAAAAAAAGAGACAACATTGTCCAAATTGGATTAATAAAATTAATGAGAAAAAAAAAAGAAGATTTTAATTTAATTTAGATGGGATTTCTTTTAATATAGTCCGTAGATGAAACTTTTGGGTCAATGTGGTCCAAAATTATTAATTCAAGTGTTGATTTTTTATTTGATATTTTTTAGATTCACAATATGTTATATTCTTTGAGTTTAATTTATATTTAATCTATGAAATTATAATGTTAAAATTATCAGAAATATATTATGTTTAATATTTTGATAATAATATCAAAATTTATATGATCGAAAAAATTTAAAATTTAGCATATAAAAATTTTAATCGTTAAATAATACCTTTATATCTTATATTAAATATAATTTTAGAAATTAATATAAAAATTAAGAATATTATTTAAAATTTAATTATTTTTTTATTATTTTTTTTTAATTTTAAAACACGAATCTTTCAATTTTAAAAGAATCTCATGTAAAAAAAGAATGATATTATTTAAAATCTTAAAAATTATATTAGTAATTAATGATATATTAAAATTAAGAAAAAATAAAATTAAAAATAATTTTTAAAAATTAGATAAATTTATCAGAATAATAATATTATAATTTAAATATTTTTTTATTGAAATAATAATGTGTTGATATTTTTAAATCCGATATATATTTAATTATTGACATTAATTATTATGATTAAATTAGTCGTGAAACACGCGTAGCAAATTAATTTACTTGGGAAATGGAGAGATTTGCGGTCTATGAAATTTATTTAATTGAAGACAGATTTGAATTAATTACAAACTAATAATATAATAAAATATATTGATAAAAATATTTATAAGAAATAAAAATAATAATGATTTTTTTGAATTTTAATCATATATTAAATAAATATTTTTTGACGATAAAAAAACATTATCTATTTGGTTCAACATTCAAATTTTACCAGAAGTTATTATAATCCCTAATTAATTAGAAATTATATTGTTTAGTTCAAATTGTATTAATTAAAATGAAAATAAATAAAATAAAAATAACAAATTAAGGATTATTTTAATTAAATATATTTTTTGAAAAAAAGAGCAAATATCTTGCAGTAGCTAGAAATTTCGTGGTTGGACTTTCTTGGGTATTACCAGAAACGCTCAACCACCTTCTTAGCTGAGACCAAATTAGTCAACACTAGCTGTTTGGCTGCCACGTGGCTTCATATCCCTAATTTTACCCCTATAGGAATATTCATTAAAAAGTTTTCGAGGATGAAAAAAAATATCCAAAATAATTTATTATAATATTAATTTTTTTTTATTTTTGATTTAATCACAGATATCAGATAATTAAAAATTTGAATTATCATTTTATATTAATATTCAAAATAATATCATTTTAGTATGATTTATGGATTCAAATTCTGACTTATTTAATTTTTTATTTTTAAAAAATTTGATTCAGTTTGATTATTTCATATCTAATTTTTAATTTATTTAGTTTGATTTGATTTAATTTTTTGATAATTTTAGTTTTATTTTATGTCATGAATTCAATTTTTGATTTATTTGATTCAATTTAAATTTTTTATATAAATTGATAGAATAAATTGATGCTGACTGCTAGTTGAATTCCACCATTTCATGAAAATTCTTAATAATGATTCAAGATGAGGAAATCATGTACAATTTAAAATAAAAATTGGTTTAATAAATAAGCCAACTTCAACTAATATATAAAAACATTTTTTAATTTATTTATTAATATAAAATTATAAAATAAAAAATAAATATTTTTTGTTATAATTTATGTTTATTAAGGTTTAAGATTTTATTAAGTTCAAATGGAATTAATAAATTGACAAATTCATATTATTATACAAAAAAATAAAAAATAAAAAATAAAAAAATACAATTATAATATATTAAATAAAATAAATAATACATAAAACTATTTAATTAATCAGGCCAATTTATTCGGATTTGAATTTTGCCAAATTTTTTTAAATTTTATTTTATTTCAAGAATCAGAAACTACATTCATGGTTGTTCTTTCTACATGTTTCATCAGAATCTCAAATATCTTATTCCTGATTCTTTCACAGCCTTCTATGTCAGATTCCTGTAAAACAGATTTGTCTTTACATGTCATATCTAACCAGTCACTCACTTTCTTGACCTTGTACATCATTCCAGGCACCAAGTTTTCAGATTCTGATGAACTGGTTTTGGTTCTAACCCATTCCAGGTAATCCTCAACATGTCTTAGAAACCATCTTCTGCTTTCATTATCCAAGTAATTTGCCAATTCTATTGAAACAGGTAATGATCTTCCTTTCACCCAATCCTGTTGTTGATTTTCCAGTTCAGTTGCCTTTCCGCCCTGCAATTCTATGTTGCTTCTCTGCTTCCTGAGAGCTAATGGGACTTTTGGTATGTTTCCGTGGCTTGTTTTGGATTGAATTTTTGATCCATTGGTTGATAGCTTGGAGAGATTGACAGGTTTGTTATGATCAGAAACTGGGTTCAGATCAGATTCCACAGCTGCTTTTATCCACGTAATTGCGTGTTCTTTTCTATCTAATGCAAATTTTGTTTCTTCACTGACAGGATGAAGAGTGCTTGGATTGGTAGCTAGTGATTGACAAATTTGTTTGGTCTGCTCCAGGTTACTTTCCAGACCAAAAAACCTTTCAAGTGATAGATGATGTTCATCTTCCTTTGCCGAGAGAATGTCAGAGTAAATGCTGGGAAAATGGCAATAATTAGTCAGTATATGCAGCAACTTTTGCCAAGCCACAGAAACCGTAATAACTTAGACGGAATTCAAGTTAACAGGTAGTTGGATCGGAAATACCTGAAAAATTTAACCGGATTTGTTAGATCTGGCCTAAACGGAGGCATACCTTAGGCATTTGAGTAATCTCTGACAAGCAGAAGCATCGAGTAAAGCCTCTACTGCAGCCAGCAAAGCGATTTCTCTCTGTCTGATAGCCTCCTGTAAAGAATATTCAGAGATTACTTTATCATAGAAGCCTGAAGATCAGTCTGGAAAATACAGTAAAGGCGAAACAACCAAAAGTACATACTCTTCCAAGCTTCACTATGGATGAAGGAAGAAAATCCCATGATATATCAAATTCTGTCAGGATTTGATCATCATTTGAACTCAAAATCTCTCTTTGATTAGTAACTTCTCCATTTGTCTTTCCCATAGTTATGTCGATGACACTATTTTCAGCTTTGGGTTCTGAATTTTCATCAGAACTCTCATTCCTGGAAGCATGGGCCGTAGAAACCTGAAGAAGATGTAGAAATTGGTGAAAAACGCCAAACAAGCAGAGTATCAGGAACAACTGGCATTGAGAGACGCTTACAGCCGGAATGCTAACGTGAGGTTTGACCTCATGCTTGTCCAAGATTTCAGATATCCTGGTAACTTCCTTTACGTCCCAGCTTCTTCTCTTGAACGTTGATGGCGGTGAGGAACCTGAAACTGTGCTTTCCGTGTCACTTTCCTTGTAACCATATCTGGGTTTATGTTTCCTTAGCCCCTTGTAATAACTTTCAGAATCGTTCTTTTTTGTCTTGTAATTCAAGCTTGTTTCGACATCATTCTTTCGCTGCCTGTAAATCAAGGAGGTCCTTCTCCCTATACTACTTTCCTGCAAGCTTCTTGATCTTGAAATACTGAAAGCTCGAGACTTTTCGGCCTGTTTCTTCTTCATGTTATCATTAATCTCTGAAGTTACCTTTATAACTTCACTTGAGCTTACTTTTGATTCACTCACAAATTGAGGCTTTTCAATCTGCTTCTTATCCTCCTCCTTTATCAGATCATCAATTTCTTCCTGAACCAAGCTCAGTTCTCCTATCTTAACCACGGCTTCATCAGAACTCACTTCGTTGGAGCTCAATCCTGGAGCACTCACGTCCAGAGATTTTTCCCTTTGCTTCTCTTTAATCATTTTGTTCGATATTGGTTTTCTTTCCGTCAAAGATTGAGTCGTTTCTATCGGTTTCTTGATCACATCAACATGATCTTCAATCACAAATTCCAATTTAGAAACGCCAAGAAACTTTTCCAAATTCTGAATAGGGAAAAGATCTTTAGGATTTCCAGAACATGGAAATCTTCCAGGAAGAGAAGTAATTCCTTTCAGCAATGGAACAGGATACGCAGCTTCTAATTTCTGCACGTATAAAAACTGCCCAATATGCAATTTATCACATAAAACCATGTCATCTTGTTCTTGAGGCAAAGAAACATAAATTGCATGAGATAAATCTGAAACTCTTAAGAAAAATCCTTGATTAGGCCAAAGATCACCTTCTCTTAGAACAGGAATAATGCTTCTGATCTGCAATAAAACAGGTCTAACATCACCTTGCAATCTGTTTCCAATCCCAGAAACATGCATTTCTTGAAGAAGCTTTACAAGCGATCCAGAACTCAACTCTGCCATTTTTAGTGGTTGTTATGAATCATTGGACAGAAAGAGTCGACAGGAAAGGATTGATCTGAAAAGGGGGAAATGGGTTATTAAGACTGGATTGATTTGATCAAGAAAACTCAAGAATTAATGGTTGAAAGCTATGAATTTGTTTGTCTTCCAAATAAAAAGTTGGAAATTGCCAAAAGAAATTGATTTTCTTGAGGTAGTTATTTCATGTAATTATGCCCACTAACTTGATATAATCCATCTTAATCTTAATTTGGCCCTTAATCTCTATTTTTCAGGGATTAAATAAGTTAATCAAAGTTCTTATTTTTGTAAATTTTTTTTAAAAAAATATTACAACCATTTTATTACATAAAAATATCAATGCTCGGAAAAAGAAAAGCCAATGAAATTGTAATTAAATGACATGAATACTTCTATGAAATTCAAGTAGGTTCGGATTTGAACCTCTATTATCATATAATATAAATCGTAATTCACTTTAGCCCACTATTTAACATTTAAGAAAAGAAATAAATTTATTGTAAATACTTTTAAAAATTATTAAATATCAAAACAATACAGTTTAACAAATGAAAATTACAATCAAAATTTTCACACCTTCAAAATCTCTAATCCAAAATCGAAACTCGTACTTTCATTTACTTGCCGAGTGAGAATTAGAATTCTATCAAAATCAGAAAATTAAGGTTAATGATGTTTTATAATTTTTTTTTATTTTTTTATAATTAAATAATAAAATTTTATAAGTTTATAAAATATTTAAATCCTTTTATTCAAATTTAGAAATAACTAATACATATAAATTATACATGAATAAGATAATGTAACATTTTCTCTTATCTTTCAAGGTAGGTTGAATCACTCTGATTTGATAAAATTATGATCAAAATATTAAATATGCACAAAGCTAGAAATTGATGAAGCTCCAAGAAAATTTATAAATTTGACATTTTGAACATCATTCATTCATGAGTTTTGGGTGGGACTTGCTTGGAAGGCACCCTTCCATGTGATGTGCTCGTAATCCTAAACACGCATGCACAATTCACAACACACACACCATTGCTAGTACGTCCTTGTACCTTTCTCAATTTGAAAGAATACATATAGAAACTGCATGCTACGAAGTGACCATGAAAAATACTCATTTCCATCCAATTTTATATTTTAATATATTCGTTAATTCAATTAATACAATCTAATTTATCTAAAAAATAAAATATACTGACATTTCTGAAAGATTAAAATTCAATTGTGTTATATTTATTAGTTCAATTGACAAGCAAAGATATGAATCAATACCATATAAATGTTTCTTCGTAACATTAATAGTATGAAAAGAGAGGAATCATATAAAAATATACAACTATTCATCCTTTGTAAATATATTGTGAAAATAAATTAAAATTCAAATATTACTTTTACATTTTATATATTCATATTATATATATAATATAAATTAATTAAATTTACAAAATATATATTAATAAATTATGTTAGATATTTATATTGAATATTGTATTACATTTATTACTGTTAATTAAATTATTAATAAGTATTAATATTAAATTATTAATAATTCATTATTGACGGATATGCTATCAGGACTCTTGAAAGAGAATACCTTCAGAATATGAACTATTTCTTATATTCAGAAAGAAAAAAGATTCTTTTTTTGATCAAAATATTAAATAAATTAAATTATAATTAATGATGAGTCAACTAAATAATACTAATATACAATTCGATTAATTCATTTAATAATACTTATCAATCTCGAGTTGATTTATTTTATTTTTCTAATTTATAAGACTAAAAGTCGTTAAAAGATCAAATAAACTATATCACGCAAAGGAATCCTACAAAAATTATCAATCAAGTACAAGTAGGGATGGAAAAAGATACAGAGCTAGTGATTCTATTATGATTAGGCTTGCCCTTGCTTAAGCCATCCTCCAAGCCAGCACAACGGTTGAAATGACAGCATTTTGAGTTAATCAAAAGAGGCATGGGTAGCTCAGCGGTAACAGCTTGAAACGGATGGTACTAGGTTGCAGGTTCGAGTGGGGGAGCAACTTGGTTTGTAAGTCCCTAAGGGGAAGGGAACTGAGATCAGACCCGTATTTACCCACCTATGGTTGTAAACCCTCCTGAATTTTGTGTCAAGAGTCAATACTCGCACTTGTTGACTGAGATCAGACCCGGATTTACCCAGCACCGACACCTGGATTACCAAAAAAAATGGCTCGATTATTTGTAGAGTATAACAAATAATCACTTTATGATATTCTAGGAATCGTGACGATGAATACAAAAAAAATTGTATGGATACAACTTTTTGTCCTATTCTGTAATAATTAAAATTAAAATTAAAATTAACGAGATATTAAAATGAATATTCAATGGAAATTAAAGTCGATTTGTATGTAATTGTTTTATAAATCTAATCGACTCGAAGCTATCAACATGCGAATATATAAGGGGACCAAGTTTTTAGTTTCTGTCCATGAGGCATAAAGATGCTTTTGTACCTTATAAGCATAGTAAAACTTTATTACATTATAAGCAACTATGCCTCAAATGCCAAGCAACCTACTTTTTTTTTTTTTTGTCTTATAGAGAAAATCCTAAAATAATCACTTATTAGATCATAATTTCATCAAAAAATATTTATCTATATTCGATTTATATGATTTTGTATATGGATTAAATCTATAAATATAATTCAAGTGATAAAAAATTATAAGAAATAAAAAATTATAATATATAATCTGTACTATATTGATTGATTTGATTATCGTATGAAAATATGAACTAGAACCCGACAAATATTTTTCAAATTTTTGAACTATATATATACATACAATCATGATGCATTGGTTTCACTCAATTCTATACAAGAAAAATAGAAAAAGAAGATCAAGAAATTTAAGCCATGAAAATCCAACATATTTCCATACTTGTTTGGTTGCTTGTGATCATAGTCCCTACTTCCCCTCAGAATTTCGCTTGTGACAGGAAAAATTCTGAAACCAACGAATATTCGTTCTGTAACACCTCACTTCCTTATCAGGATCGAGCCAAGGACCTGATTTCACGTCTAAGTCTTCAAGAAAAGGTTCAGCAGCTAGTAAATCATGCAGCAGGAATTCCCAGACTCGGGGTTCCGGCCTATGAGTGGTGGTCGGAGGCACTTCATGGCGTGTCAAATGTTGGATTTGGTGTTCGTTTTAATGCTACAATTCCCGGTGCTACTAGCTTTCCTGCTGTGATTCTGTCAGCTGCTAGTTTTAACGAGACATTGTGGTTGAAAATGGGCCAGGTTGTGTCAACTGAGGCTCGAGCCATGCATAATTTTGGCCAGGCAGGATTGACATATTGGAGTCCGAATGTAAACGTTTTCAGGGATCCAAGATGGGGACGTGGGCAAGAAACGCCAGGGGAAGATCCCTTGGTGGTGTCAAGGTATGCGGTGAATTATGTTAAAGGATTGCAAGAAACCGGTGAAGGGAATCATTCTGATGGTGATAAACTTAAAGTCTCAAGTTGTTGCAAACATTATACAGCTTATGATCTTGACAAGTGGAAAGGCGTTGATCGGTTTCACTTTGATGCCAAGGTACATACATGAACTTACACATTCACGTAATAGAATTTTTCAAGTTCATTGTAAAGATTGTTCGGATTTTTGACAGGTGACGAAACAGGATCTGGAGGATACATATCAGCCGCCATTTAGAAGCTGTGTAGAGGAGGCACATGTCAGTAGTGTGATGTGTTCATATAACAGGGTGAACGGAATTCCTACCTGTGCTGATCCTGACCTGCTCAAAGGGATAATTAGAGGACAATGGAATCTTGACGGGTTTGTTCTGCTACCTATTCTGATAGTGTGCTTTACAATCTTACAATGATAGCTTGGATTTTTTTTGACAGATACATCGTCTCTGACTGTGATTCGATAGAGGTTTATTATGACAGAATCAATTATACAGCTACTCCTGAAGATGCAGTAGCCCTTGCTCTGAAAGCAGGTATTTCCAAGTACACAAAAACCGTTGAAGTTTGTCCCTGAAACTGTAAGAACCAGAAGATTGTAGCTTTCCAAGTTACCACTTTACCATATTAATCATGTAATATACAGGTTTGAACATGAACTGTGGAGATTTTTTGGGCAAGTATACGGAAAACGCAGTGAAATTGAACAAAGTAGAAGAATCTGTCGTAGACCAGGCGTTAAACTACAACATTATAGTCCTGATGAGACTTGGTTTCTTCGACGGGGATCCGAAATCACTCCAGTTTGGAAATCTTGGACCATCTGATGTATGTAGCAATGATCACCAAATGCTAGCACTTGATGCTGCAAGGCAAGGAATAGTCCTGTTAGACAACAAAGGAGCTCTACCATTGTCTAAAAACAGGACCAAGAACCTGGCAGTTATAGGACCGAACGGCAATGTCACTACTACCATGATAAGCAACTATGCAGGCATACCTTGCAAGTATACAACCCCATTACAAGGCCTGCAAAAATATGTCTCCACTGCAACGTATTCGGCCGGATGTAAGTCAGTAAGTTGCAGTGATGACACACTTATCGAGGCAGCGACTCAGGCTGCAGCTGGGGCTGATGCAGTGGTGTTGGTGGTGGGGCTCGATCAATCAATTGAACGAGAGGAATTGGACAGAGAGAACCTGACATTGCCAGGATTTCAGGAGAAGCTTGTAGCGGGTGTTGCTAATGCAACAAATGGAACGGTGATCCTTGTTATTATGTCTGCTAGTCCTATTGATGTTTCTTTTGTTATGAATAAGAGCAAAATTGGAGGGATTCTGTGGGTTGGCTATCCTGGTCAAGCTGGAGGAGATGCCATAGCTCAAGTCATATTTGGAGACTATAATCCAGGTAACAAAAATGAATTAAACCAGATGTCGAATCAACTACTATACCTCGATGTATCTCGGAAAGACCAATAAGCTTCGAGTTCGAGCAATGTTTATAAATATAATTATCTCGTTACTTTATATTTCATTTTTCAGCTGGCAGGTCTCCATTTACATGGTACCCACAAGAGTATGCAGATGAAGTTCCAATGACAGACATGAATATGAGAGCGAATTCAACAGCCAATTTTCCTGGAAGAACTTACAGGTTCTACACAGGAAAAGCTTTATACAAATTCGGCCATGGTTTAAGCTACTCAACCTTTTCCAACTTCATAATTTCAGCTCCATCAACCCTTTTACTCCACCTAAGTTCCGATCCTAACCCAAATATCATTCTCCCAATAAATGACTCATCAGAAAAGTACCCTTCTGTCAACAGCCAGGCCCTTGACATTGCAACATTAAACTGCACCAATTTACTGCTTAATATTGTAATTGGCGTGAGAAACAATGGACCAATCAGAGGAGGCCAAGTGGTGCTAGTATTCTGGAAGCCACCAAACTCTACAGATTTGACAGGTGAACCAAATTCACAACTGGCTGGATTCAGTAGAGTGAAGGTTGATAAAAGGAAGACCCAGAATGTGACTCTGGTGATAGATGTTTGCAAAAGACTTAGCCTTGCGGACGGTGAAGGGAAACGGAAATTGGTAACAGGGCAGCATATGTTTACCATTGGATCTGCCAGTGAACGTCAAGTCAAACATCATCTTGATGTTAGATTGGCTAAAAATGGATTTGAAGAAGGGAATTGGTCTATGTAAGAGTAGTAATTAGTTATCTTACTTTGGACTTAGTAAGCTTTCAGATTTGGATAGAATCTCTATCATCATAAATAGAGTAATATTTTTATAATTTAATGATATGAGTACTTATAGTAAAGCTTTGAGATCTAGATTTAAGTTTTTACCATCATAAATATGTAGTTGTAATATGAAATTTATATTGATACTAAATACTACATTGATTCGATATTTAATACTGAAAATGACATATATTCATATTTAAAAATAGTTAATAACTATAATTTTTTTTCATCATCCCTAATAATGATGAAAACGAAGATAAAATATTGAACAATAAATTATCTTTTCTTTATTTTTATTTTTTTATATTTGATTTTTTTTTTCATGCCAAACATTTATTTTACATTGGAATAGTCTTCAACTGTAAGAAAATAAGTTTAAATCCTATTCAAAATCAATTAATCATAAATCCAAATATATATATAAGAATTCATCTGATTCTGTAGTCTATAAGTTATTTAAAATTTAATTTGATAAATTAAATTGGTTTCATAAAAATCTTATTTAAAAGATTTTTAGATAAATTAATCAAACTCAAACTAAATGGTATTTGTTTCATTTAGACTTATAACATAACTCGTTAATAAGCTTATAAACTAGTTATATATTTATAATTATATAAATACAAAAAATAAATCAATAAATATTTTATTTTATAATTTCTATTTTTTAAACTCATTAGGAGTTCACAATACATAAAAAAAATTAATAAACTAAATTTAAGTTTGACTCAATAATAAATAAATTAAAATTGAATTCAGAAATATTTCGTAAATGAATATGAATTTCAAGAATATCTAAAAATAAGTAAATTGCGGTCAAAAATTAACATTAATTACGATGGAGTATGTGATTAACAATCAAGTATGAACAGATTAAGAATAATTAATATAAGATTAAGGATGGATAATTGTAATTAAATATCAAGAAATGAAGTCAAAATAGAAGAAATTGAAGGGTAATGGATAAGCTTTGGAAGTTGAAAAGGAGAGGGAGAATGCCAAAATGAACAAGAATTTTGCCAGGACAGAAAGTTGCCTCACGACAGCTTCTCGATCATTCAAATGCGTGTCAGCTGGCTTTTCACCATCCTAATCCCACTGCCTCACCCCAGAACTCGACCCGTATGGAAAATAAATGGATAGAAGATTCGGTTCGGGTTTTTTTGTCGAGTAGGTCATAAATTTTAAAACATGTATTAGGTAATATATGAATGATGATAATGCCTAAAAATTCAAAGAGAAAATTCCCAAAGGTGATATGCATAAAACAATGTGCTTCATAGAAAGTCTTAGTTGACAATGGAAAGTTTGACCAAAATACTATCCCCTGTTCCTATGAAATTTCCCCATATTCATTTCCCAATTTCCCCTATAAAAACCCATTTCTTAGGACTCTTCCATCCACCATTTTTTTATCATAACACAATTTCATCATATCAAAGAAGCACAACATCCAACCATGGAAGGCTTAATTCCATATCTTATCCATGCAATGAAGAAACAAAGGCCAGCCCACAAAAGCTACAGGTCTTTCTCTGCTGGTTCTAGCCGTAGTTACCATTTATTGATTGGATCCGACTCGTTTACAGGCTCGTCTCACCGTCGAACTCGATCGGAGTTTCAGCCATCCATGACGAACTTCCTCGACCAGCCATCCGGTCTTGAAAACCATGGCTCGGGTGGCTTCCAAAACAGTGATCTTATTGGAAATTCTCCTAAGATGATGGCTAGTGGTGGATCAAAGGTTGAGAAGATTAATAACAATAATAATTATGGTAAGAACAATTATCATTTTAGGCAATGAAAGAGACTCAAAGAAAAAGATGATTAGTTGAAAATTAAAACTGTTTCATTTTCTGTTATATTCTTTTATGGTATTTTTTTCTTATTTGGGAATTTGTAATTGTATATTTTGATTATGAAAATGCAATGAATTTTATATAAATATATGAAATATTTATTTCCTTTATATTATTTTGGTTAATTGAATTAAAAATTACATGCAATATTCTTTTACGCATTTTCTTTAAATTTAAAATTACAGAGGTTCGAACTCAAACCTTAAAATTCTCTAAAAAGTATTTATGAAGTAAAGAATCATTAACATAAAAATTTACAAAAAAAAAAAAGCATTTTATATATGAAAATGTGTAATAAACTTTATTTTTAATTATGTTTATTAATTTTAATAAGTTGATGAGCAGGTCAAATGAATAGAATTGCTTTTGGTATCAAAATTTGATTTGTGCACTAAAAACCTACTAAACTATCTCTTATTTTGTGTTTTTATATATAATTTTACTTTCTATTATTTGTTTTTTTTTTTTAAAAAAGCAAAAATCATTTTATAGAAGAAATTTAACCGTGTTTGATATTTTCATCAAGATAACATAATTTTTAATTGACGTTCAATAATTCATTTGCTATTTTGTATTGAATAATTTTCTTGAACATCATTTATTAATAAAATATAACTTGTATTTCGTTATTAATAAAGAGAGAAGCAAATTGAAAAGGGCGTCTCTCGTATGGAAATCACGATTTCCCTGAAATGAGGTAACTCCAAGGTTAGAATTTTACAATGAAAGGACGAAATCTTGCACCCACCCACAAGTAACGTCAATCGGATTCCCCATGTTTTTTATTTTTTTTAAGAGATTCATTGTTCTCGTTGTTTCTTGAGGCAAATGACTAGAGATGCTCTTACCCTTCAAAAACAATGGTGGGTGGTTTCTGGTTTTATTATGAAATGGTAATTTTAGAGAGTAGAGAATCAATGCAAAAAGACACTAGTTAGCTTGTTCATATTTAAAAAGCTCAATGGGAGAGCTTCAACCCCCCTAAAAAGAGCCTACCCGACTCAAGCACCTATAGTCGATGCAAGAAAAAAACATGTCCAAGTAATCAAGCACGAAAACAATCATACACACAACCCGTAAAAGGTTTTATCCCATTAATCGTCCAACAATCTCACAATCAAACTTGGCATGATCCAATAGTTTTGATGTTTAGATACAATGTATAATAAACCAGTCCTACAGACAGATTTGACACCGTTCACCGTTCAAAAGAAACATAAAAAGCACACAGATCTTCTTGTTACGTGAGTCATGCTATTCCTTACCAAGCTCCTTTTATGGCAGATTCACATCCTTGTTATGCTCTTAGCGTGCCTCATACTGCACAACTGCAAGCAGCATAGTATAGCAGGATGAGAAAGGAGAGCATTGCTCCATATATACGACAGTAAAATTAACAATAGGAATGCATGCAGAAGCTTGAGAAAGAAAGTTCTTTCTTTACGAAATTAATCCAACCACATTACCAAGGAAGAAACGAAGGCGAGATGCATGCTCGGTGCCATAGTTACTGGAACATGATACGTAATTGGTCATGGTGAAGGTTCAAGGTACGTATTTTAATGAAGAATTGGGTACTAAGCATATCCACAAGATACCCAAGTTCATTAAGACGTGTACTACGAACCCGTTCACATGCTACGACTGGCTAGGTATCACATTCTAGGGAACTATGGTTTGAATAGTGTCGATAAGCAAACTGAATGGTATAAGACACCACAAGAACAAGAAGAACAAGCAGCAGGCAGAATAAGCAGAACAGAAATCACACTATTTCCAGCATACAGAAATCAGATTGAACAACCAAGAATCGAAGAAAAAGATTGAAGCAATCCTTGCAAGAAAGCAACTTATTTTATTTTCTCACACAGATTCCAAGTTAAACCTGCCATAGAACGATTCATGCAAACAGACTAGAAACTACTCAGACAAGAATTCCCAAGAAAAGTATAAAAAGGCACAAACTTTCCGATTAATCTACTTGATCGCATGTGAAGAATATCAATTAAGAACCAAAAACTAAAACCCATAAACATAACTAAAACAAATTGAGAAAAAAGAACAACGAATGGGAAAAAGATCATACTTCTGCGAGTGCGCTTCTTGTAAAGAATGCGATAACCACACTCCCTACACTGGATCACATCTCCTTGTTTCAAAGTGTTCTCCATTCCACAATCTTTGATAAAAAAGGAAAAATTATAACAAAAACCGTTAGCTAATCGAAGATCAAATATGTTTCATTAAACAATCATGGAATGATAAATGAATTAATCGATGAAGTAATCACCTCCGCAGATGTAGCTGACTGGTTCAGGTTGAGGATCCATGAATTTGAGGTCTAGGGTTTTAGCTTCTTCCTCCTGCGGCTCTTGACGACGCAAGTTATTAAACGGTCTAAACTTGTGAAAAGCAAAGGCTAAGGGTATATATAGCGATTTGTTCAAGTTTCTGGCGGTCAAAATACAATAAAATAAAATAATTAATACAAATGTGAAATTAAATTAGGATCCCTGTACATAAATTTTTGCACTTATTAACCCCAACTAATTTTAGATTTCATGATTCACGCCCAAGAGGGTTGTCTATTATAGATGTAGCATACGACACCGTTTCAAGAACAAGCCAGGACAGAAGAAGCACCGGCCAGGTCCAGCACCATAAAAACTAGCCATCAACGGCGAAACAAACGGTTCATTACCAACGGCGGCATCGTAGAACTATACTGTAATCACAGTGATGGCCGTTAGATCAATTTTTAACGCTCCAGATCTCAGGAGAGAGTTTGAAGAAGCAAATATCAGCCTTCACTTCATTCCTTTAATTTGGAAGTAATGACTTTAATGGGTTGTTTATTTATTACATGGGTTGTTTTCTTTTTAGCTAAAATTTTTTTTGAATTCTTTGTTGATTAAGGCATGTGATTAAGAACCCTAATTGTGATTGGCATGAGATTTCAAATTTGCCTTCAGCTGCATATTCAATTCTTAGTTCAAAGTTTACAGCTTTCACTTCCAGTCTTCATTCTGTCATTGAATCAAATGATGGTGTCACTACCAAACTGCTTATTAAGCTTCAGGTATTCCTTCTTGCGTACTGTGTTCCTTTATATGGTCTTAAATTCATAAAACAATTCTTATTTGCTTATGTAGTGTATATGTTTCTCCATTTGAAGCATGGCTTTTTTGGTTGAACTCATAGACATTGTTTGAAAGAAGACATTGACATGGCATATGAACATAAATTGATTCCATGCTTTTTCTGTATAGTTTTTGCTAATTTGCTTCTTGTTTTATCATTTTGTGATTAGAATGGAGCATTTGTGGAGGCTGTTATAATGAGGTATGACACCCGTTTGGGAAAATATGGTGGCAGACCTCGCCCTGGTGGTCCAAGGTCAACTTTATGTATATCATCCCAGGTATGGCTTCTTCATATATACCATTATCAGACATCCGATCACTGTTAAAGCCAAGTTTTGCAAATTCTTGTTGATTTCGTTAATCATTCGATTGTAATTTTGGGATAAATCTATCAACTAAATCTTGGCTTTTGGCCTTCATCATGGCTTTTGTCTCATGAAGTTAACTGTGGTCTCAACCTTTTGACTTGATTACAGGTTGGTTGCAAAATGGGTTGCAAGTTTTGTGCAACTGGAAGTATGGGATTCAAAAACAACCTGTCACCAGGAGAAATTGTTGAACAATTAGTCCATGCCTCTCAATTATCCCAAATACGGAATGTTGTTTTCATGGTAAGTAATTTTCCTCCTGGTGACATTTTGATGCATTGGGTGCCACCAAGAATTCCTTGATTGTCACTCTAAAGAAAACTATCTTTTTTTTCTGGTACCGTCATTAATTTCATATGGTATAAATATTGGTTGTCCTGAAAATACGAAAATTATTAATATCAGAAGGCATTTATGGCTTGTTCTTTAGCATAAGCCATGATGCATATTAGGAGTAAATTCTTAGGTTGAAGGAGCAGCAATATTAACAGTTTAATGGCTTAGACAAAATGCGGTTTGTTGCAGAAGCATCCTTGTGAATCAATGGTGCTTTTTCCTGATCTTTTTATTGCCCTAAAATGTGGCTTAAAATGTTATATCCTGTGATTTCTACTGTGTGTCAGGGAATGGGAGAACCATTGAATAACTACACTGCCTTGGTGGAAGCAATTCGTGTTATGCTGGGATCTCCATTTCAACTGTCACCAAAGAGAGTAACTGTGTCAACGGTAATGTATATTACTATTTGTCATGGTGGCATTAATCTTAGGTCCTTTTTATCTCTCGGCTCCTCGTACATTAACAATTGAGTTTCTTACGAAGGCAACTAGGTCTAATATTCTTGCCTTCTAATATGATGAATTTCATGCTAATTACTTCCAGTAGGAGTTGGAAGATTGGGCCCTCACTGCCCGTACTTTGCAGAATATTTCCGAACCTTTTTAACGTAAGATAGGTGAATTAGAACAGTGCGGAAAGTTACTGGTAGGGCAAAACTAAGAGATTGTTGTCTGTTACATCAGTCAATTAAAAATGGCTTTAAAATCCACATTAGTTTGACTATAATTTCTTTTGTTCCGTCACACGGATGTCTTCTCTTGATCAGGTTGTGATTATTTAAAGATTATTGGAAGGCTAAGCTTTATGAAAACACTTCAATAAGTGGATGAAACAGTGACTTGTTTCTGAGAAATGTGCCTATGTTTTGGACCAGTCGTATATAATAACTCTTATGATCCTCTAATTCTTTTCTCTTCACTTTTTGGTTGAACTTGGTAGCATGACTTTAAATACATGATTTTTTAAAGTGTTCTCAAGGGGGAGCATTGCTTGGTTACCAAGTGATTACAGGTTCGCAATCCAGTGAACAGTCGACTTACATTTATGTTGATCAAATCGGTTTTTGTAGGTTGGCATCATCCATGCGATTAACAAGCTTCAGAGCGATCTTCCTGGTTTGAACTTAGCAGTATCATTGCATGCACCTGTTCAAGATATTCGCTGCCATATAATGCCTGCTGCAAGGGCTTTTCCTTTAGAAAAACTTATGGATGCCCTGCGAGTGTATCAAAAAAACAGGTAAAAATAGAACACTTTTCATATATATACATATATATGTAGATTACCATCTGAACTTGCAATCTTTTGAAATTCGTTCTTATTCATGGTCTTTACTTTCAGCCAGCAGAAAATTTTTATCGAGTACATAATGCTTGACAGAGTAAATGACGAAGAAAAGCATGCCCACCAGCTGGGAAAATTGCTGGAGGCATTTGAAGTGGTGAGCTGTTGGTTTTCATATTGATATATTAAGTTGCATGTGCTTAAGTTTTATAGCTTTTGCTTAGCTAGAAGATGTTAAAAGATTTAGCTTGTTTTGTTTGCTTCTCACTTCTTTAACTCTCTGACTGTGGTCGGGTTGACTGTAGACTATGGCATCATGTTTGACCGTTTAGTGTTCCAGCAGGTTGTAAACTTGATACCTTTCAATCCAATTGGTAGCTTGAGTCAATTCCGAACCAGTGATGAAGAGAAAGTATCAAGATTCCAGAAAATTATGAGGGGTGTCTATAACATTCGGACAACGGTTCGGAAGCAAATGGGTCAGGATATAAGTGGTGCCTGTGGTCAGCTGGTGGTCAGTTTACCAGATAAGAAATCCATCGAGGGAGTGGGTGCACTACCTGACATTGAAGACCTTCATCTTTGATTTGATAAGTTAGTTTATATACATATATATGCAATTCACAGTCATGATGATGTTCATAACGTATGTGTTAATGTTAATTTGTTATCTTCAGATAAGAAAAGGGCACAAGTTTACGCCAATAGAAGCCATGATCCATGACAAATCAAGTATCGCCCCATGCGAAAATTAGGAACATCAAAAAGTGAATTAAATTATGCCAAGTTGCTAAGCAGATTAACCAATTCCAGAAGGTTTCATCAAGGAATCATTCTTAAGAATTCCAAAAACATGTGCAAAAATGTCCCAAAATCTAAACGTTTTCTACTTTGACATATGAATATAGACTAAGACGGTCATTCGATTTGGCAGATCATTCTTGCAGCTATGAAGCCAACATTGCTTCGATTTTTGCAATTTGGTCCTCTTCGTTTTTGGTGGTCGGGCTCCTGTTAGCCTCATCAAACATATCGTGCTTCCATTTTTCTGCTCGATTTCCACCTGGATTGTAAACTTGCCTTCTGTTTAGTTGCTCTCTTTCTCTGTATCTGCCACCAGCACTGCTATATCTTTCCTTGAGGTTGCCCCTCGCCATTTCTTTCCTTTCACCGGCTACTGGCCTTGCAAATTTCTCAGCATAGCGCGGGCGATAATCTCTTTCCTCCCTTCTTTCACTTACTGACACATGGCGAGTGGGATGATTTGGCCTCACAGGTTCAGTAGCTGCTTTCTCAGCATTTTTGGAGTCCACTGAGATTTTTTTCTCCGAAAATGCAGGTCTTTTCCTTACAGGGTTTGCTGGTTCAGCCTCCTTCTCGAAGGAAGCTTCATGATGCACTCCAATGTCGTCCCCCTTAGCTCGTGGCCTCCCATCTCTTTTACGTGAATCATAGTTCGATGACTTGTTCATTGCCCTTTGATTTTCGTCATTCTTTGAATCCCTCCATCCACGCTCTTCATAAGAAAGCAAGAGTAAGTGATGATATGTAACAGAAAATATAACCAAAATTCGAGCCAAATAACAAACAAGAAGGCACCAGTTGACAAGTTGGAGAACTATTATGTAATTGTATGATACAAGATTTAGAATCCAAGAAATGGACTAGCAAATACAGGGTGGAAAAACGAATAGAATACATCAAAATAACAAAAGAGATCTAGCAAGTTAATGAATTTACCAATTGTAGCTCTCCTACCGAAGCTTCGACCAACTTGCGCGGCATTACCACGCTCATCATGCTGTTAAAAGACATGCACAGGCAAGCCTAAGATCGTTATATACAAGGAGGCTTTGAAGGGATGGGCCGAACAACAGTCCCGCTACATCAGCCCAGAAAAAAAGGTTTGAATACACTGAATAAAAACCAAGTAATTTAAGAATTCAAAAAACTACTTTCCAACTCATACAATTAATCAATTTGGACTGAGAAATAGTAAATGTATTCTGGTTTTCACATGCAGAAGCAGAGGAATGGACAGCGTGCATCAGGATTTTAGCACATGATGCATTTAGGCACATATCTCAAGTATTTCCGACTTCCACTCATTGGGGAAAATTCAAACAACGTAATTAGCTTCCATGCTTTCTTTTCTAATAACAATTGAAATGCTTCAGAATCGAGAAAATTCAGTAAGGGTGGTTATATATCACAAGAAAGTTGAATCTTTCTATTTCTAGCTCCTTGCATATTGTTATTTTAGAAGCAAAATGCGAAATCAACGTTGGGTAGAACCAAAAATAATTATTTTCAAAAAAACAAATGATCTTTTACATCATTGACATCTTCTCACATGACAAGAAACTCGTACATTAAATAAATTTCCCATTGTTTGAAGTAAAATAGTGAAAGGAAAAAAGTAAAGAGTTTAACTGACCATTGCCTGAGGAAAATCATTTCTAAGATGTTATCCCTAGAAGGCACAGCATAAAATAAACTAAATATGTTAGCATCAAAGGCGATAGAAGAGCTCTAGTATCATTACTCTTAATCATATGATATGGATTATATATGTCAATGTCAGTTCTCAAAGTAAGTGATCGGGAATGGTTTGAAACCGTAAAATATACACTTTTGTAAATACCGAATCCATGTCAGTCACACAATATTGCATATAGAAGTCTGAAGTGTAAAGTTAATGCAAATCAATTTGAAAACATTATTATATATATACACACACACATATACATACATATACATAAGAACCACACTGAGAATATTCAGAAGAGCTGATAACCTGAAAATAAGATCGAGAACGAGGAACATCAGTTGGATTGGAAAAACGCTTGCTTCCCTCATGATGTCCATTGGGTTTTTTCTCAGAATCCTTGCTTACAACAGCAGACTCTATCTTCGTATCAGCTGCTGAAGGCGCTTCAAGAGGTAATGCGTCTTGTAACCTGCGCTGATGCTTTCGATCCCGATGAGTATTATCTTCAGCATTCAAGTTTGTGTTACTAGGAACCCTCCCTGTGTCTGGTTTTTCATCCATTCTAGACCTTTTAGGACTGTAATTAAACCAAAAAAAAAAACCATTATATTACTGCTCCAAATTGCAGAAAATCATTGATTAGTAACCAAAACAAATTATGAATAGATTATTAAACCATGCCTCTACCCTTAATCAGGAAAAAGAGATTCCATCATTTTAATCACAGTAAAAGAGAGGAAGTCAAGATAAGGAATGGAATAAAACCCATCCTCACAATTCCATTCATCAAAAAAATAAGCAGCAAAATTCTCCTTGGTAACAAAAAAGAGCAGAACCTTAAACATTTTGAAGATTATCAGAATAAAAAATTCATAATTTAAGCACTTGCAACCATAGTTCTGCAATATCCAATGCTTCCAAAAGCAAATTCACGTAAAATCTACAGCCTTTCAAGTATTCCAAACGCTCAAGTTCAAATAATTCATTGAAACGCGCTTGGCATTTGAACAAAAATGTAAGGTTTCTAGATCAAACATAAGAACCCAGGAAAAATAGATTACACCCAGAAAACCCTAAATCATTAATTAGGCATGAAGATAGAAAATTGGCACCTGGGTTCTCGATCAAAGCCAGAACGGTGTCGTCTAGAGACGGAATCGCGGCCGTCTCGTTCTCGTCGCGACATTCTTAACCAGAAGAGGGATCTTATGCGTCGTTGTGAAGGAGAAGGTAAGGACTAGAGACTATAGACTGAAGCTTTGATCGGATAAAATCGGTACTTCCAAAAAAAGAAAAATCATGAAAAAAATTTCGATTTTTTGTTTATTATATATAAATCTCCATTTGTTCACTGGTTAAATTGTGTTCATGAGAATGAAAAATGAATATTACATTATAATTCAAAAAAAAATATTAAATATAGGTTGAGAAAATAAATAATTGAATTAAATTAAAAATATTGATGAATTTAATTAATAATTTTTATTTTTTTTATTTTA
This sequence comes from Dalechampia spathulata, assembly GCA_948192965.1. Classification (NCBI taxonomy): domain Eukaryota; kingdom Viridiplantae; phylum Streptophyta; class Magnoliopsida; order Malpighiales; family Euphorbiaceae; genus Dalechampia; species Dalechampia spathulata. The sequence goes on along the minus strand of CANYBF010229920.1, from coordinate 22,778 downwards.
AAAAGTGATGCTTAACCAAACAAAAAATAAATTAAAGTAGTAATATTTAAATGTTTTAATAAGAAATATATTGAATAAATAAGTAGTTTTTACAATATTGTTACTTTTTAATTGTTAATTTATTACAAAAAACTTGAAAATTGCGTAAGATAATTTAAAAATAATAATAATATGATAATAATATTAATATTTAGAATAATAATGGAAAATACAGATAAAATAATTCTAATATAAAAATTTAATCTAAAAATGGTATTAAATATTTAATAAATTCAACGATAAACTTTCAATAGGTTGCAATAGACTAGAATCAAAACAAAATTTACCTTATTAAAGTTTAATTCATTTATAATAAATCAAATTCAATTTATTTATAATCAAATCAAATTCAATTCAAATTGTTTAAAATTCTTAATGTATTATGAATTTAAATAAAATTCAATTTAAATTGTCCAAAATTCTTAATGTATTGTGAATTTAAATAAACTTAATAAATATATATTATAAAATAAATTATTTATTTTTTATTAAAAATTAATAAAAATTATTAATAAAAATATTATATTTGATTAATAATTAAATTAAAAAATATTTTTATATATAAATTAACAAAATAACTTATAAAATTCTCATTGAATAACTCAACTCATTTACACTTTAAATTTCAATATCAAATTTAGATGATATGGTTTTTGTGAAATAAACTGATATATGTTAAATTGAAAAATTAATAAGTATTCAATTGTGTTAAATGATGATATTTATGAAAGATATCTAATAGTCTTTATTATAATAATAATGATAATAAAAGCAAAATGAAGCAATTTCAAATACAATGAGTATGAAAATCTTTAATATAGATCAATAAATAGATCAAATTGATGATATTAATCTATTTAAACATGATTATTGACAATTAACCAGCTTACAAGAATGAAGATTTTGTTATCTACATTTATCGAGGAGTATTTGGGTAGAGTTGCTAAATGAAATTGGTGAGTAAATGGGATGTTTTAATATTATACAGAAGCTATAATTTACGAAAAATACGAAATGGGTAGGCAGAAATAGGAATATCGAAGCACAAATAATGGCACAGTGCTAGAAATTCTGGTTGCTCCTGGCAAAGAACATATCGATGGAAGGATGATTACCTTCCTTTCCAGATGTTCTCTTCTGCTTCTTCTTCTGTATGCTTCGGCCGGAAATATTCACCTTCTTTACAACCCTGAAAAATGTCATTTTCTTAACAAATATACAGGTCGTGTTTTCCTAAACAAAGAGTTGGAGAAAGCAGATTGCTGGGATTGTGCAGTCGAGCATGCACGTCAGTACCTTTGCATCTGAATGGAAGTTCTGGAGCTGATGCTGGATTCCTCCTTCTGAAGCTTCTCGGCAAGATGAAAATCATGGTGTTCTTGTCTTTCCTCAACAAAATCTGGTGGCATTTCGATACCGCAAAATGAACATTTGTAGTCATCAATCCAAATCAATTCCTCTTCTGCCTCATTGCCAGTTACGACCTTCGAGTTTACCATTTCTGGATTGATCTCATCATTCAGATGATTGATTGAAGAATCTGCACCTTTCAGTTCTGGAACTTCGGCGTGATCTAAGTTACTTTCCACCGTATCTGTAGTATTTATCTACGCAAACGGCAAAATGCATGGTTAAGCAAAACAGCAAGATTAAAGATTTATATAAGAATCGCCTATCACAATGACATACATTATCCGCAGCTCTGTTGCTTGAAAATTCAGGAAGTTCTTCTGGTTCAAAGTTACCAGCCAACGTGCATTGGTGATGGTCCAAATCTCTAATTTCATTATGATCAATCTCACGGCTGTCAGAAGAAATTGCAGCTTGCATTTCACCCAAGAAGGGCTGATCACTACAAACTGAGCTTAAGGAGATCTGGCCACCTGTATTTTTCTTAGATGCATCTCCTAATACAACGAAGTCCATGAGAGTTTTCTGAGTTGGATCAGATGCAATGCCTTCACCATCTTCGTTGAAATGAGACACCCGCAAGCCTAACAGCAACCAAGACAATCTGTCATTCTATCCATCCCATGAGTAAGATCATTTTTTTCCCCTGGTTAACGCAACCCTGTTCCCAATATTATCTACAAAAGCACTAAAGATGAATGGACATTCAGACGTTTATCCAGTTTCACGTAGTAATGCTCTAAGGATGAAAAATCCGGAGAAGTAACTTACCTATCAATCTTAAAGAGAGAGGCAGTTCAGCCTTCAGTAGCTTTGAAGCATATTTCAAGATGTCTTCACTTGAACAGATATATTTTTGCAAAGTCACAGCTCTGCTTCGAATCTAGAGAACAAGAAATGTCAATAACTTGCTAATAATTAAGGGTAAGAAGAACAGGAACAATAACTACAAGGAGAAGGCTCCAGAGCAGAACAAGCAACTGCTGTTGCAAATAACCATTGTGTAAGGGGCAATCCCTGTCCTAATGCAAGTCGAAGATCTTGGATTATCTTAGGATCATTTTAGGGAAAATGCTGAAGGTTATCTTCAAGATATCCAATCCTGTTTTACAGGGACCAAAAATGGGTAACAACTTTTATCAATCTGTAAAAACTGGAGCCTCCTCCTCCCCAATCCATCCTGTCCCAAACACAATTCTTTTTTCCCCATGCATATCAATGAAGGAGTGAAAGTAAACTAAAACTCAAAAGCAGAGAACTCAAACTTAGAATTCATATACAATAAATAACAGAATTGAAACATCCAAAACTACCTCAAAAGAAATTTTTTTTTTTTTATCCATATACCTCAAAAGATGATGTTTTCAATTTGAGAGTCAAGGTACGACCACGAAGCCCTTCTTTTTGCATGTCAGCACATAGCATCTCTGCAATATCAGCTGCAATTGAAAGAATTTCAGCTAATTTTCCAGGAAAGTATTTTCATCTTAAAGAACTGCACAGCAATAAATTCTCCAAATGCTGTCACTCACATAATTTCTGATAAAGGAAAGTCTGATCATCTGTAGCAGAAAATGTTCTTTCACTGCTAATACTTTTTCTAAACTTGACTTGAGGGGTTTCGGTGCTCCCAAGCCCCAGTCCCACAGCAAGAAAAAAGTCTGCAATAAACTAGAAAGACGAGCATTATCTTATGAAAATTCCTTCCAATACCTTGTGCAGATGTGCATGCATATCAGTAAACTACTTTTATTTCAAATGCAGAAACTGCATTCCCCACCCAAATATTCAGCCTGACTAATGGCCGCATGGATTTATGTAGTTCCTGTGATGTGAGAAATTTTCAAATGCCCTCATGCTGTAAGGCAACACCTCAATGCATCAATCCATCTTCTTTTTATGTGTTTTGAGGCTATGTCAACTTGTCGAGACACTAGAATTATTATCCTAACATCAAAAAATAAAATATCAAATGGGCAACCAAAAAGCAACACAGTGCTCCAAACTAACCTGCTGTTGAGCGAGAAAATAGTGCACAGAGGAACCCACCCTTCTTCAGCATATCTTCACATGTTTTTATATCCAAGACATCTCTCAAAATATGTTCAGTGACCTTACCAATGCCTCCAATCTGAGCAAAGTTCAATCTTGGACATTTAAAACTTGCTGAAAATCTTATTAAGAATTATTTTTCCATTATACTTCTTCATTGATAGTTCTCAAAAGAAGACGAAAAATTCAATAAAGTAGACTAGTTACTGCAAATGTACCTTTCGTATAGGAAGTGATGATATAAATGTCTTTACCGCTGTACGATCATTTGGTAAAACAAACTGTCCATTAGGCTTATTTATATCTGAGCAAACCTGTGAATACACATACAGTCAACTGCATATGGACTTGAGAAGAACCAGACATATATTAACACAAAAGGAAAGCCTCATAAAATTGTATGATTCTTCAACTGTTCTATGCTGTACTTATGCATGCTAAGGAAAGCGTAAACTTATGATACTTTGTAAGTGTATATATTTCATTCATTAGGTACTATATTTATGCATGTAGAATGTAGGGTAAGGAAATCTAAGATAGGATAAGAAAATCTAACAAATGAAATCTGAAATCTAATCTAATCTACAACAGAAAGTAATGTGACATACGTATAAGATCATTAGTAGTTTAGCTTTTTGATGCCAATGTCATTTCCACATAGAAGTGAGAAAAATCAAGGCCGACTAAATAACACCAGCTACAGAATTTATTGCGTTGTTGTCAAAATTTCCAAAATCAGTTCAACTTAAAAAAAATTAACAATCTTGCTTCCCTTTGCTTGACTTTAGTTTACCTTCTAAAAAATTTTGGTCCTAGCTGGCTGATGATACCCTCCAATCTTCTATATGCAAATTATTTGAAAAGTTCATTTATATTTGAATCAAGCCAACCTATATCAGCTCAGCATGCTGTGAATTTACGATCAAGAGATATTACACCTTATGTTCAATCTAAAATACATATCACTTTACAATGATAATGTTAAACTCGAACCAGCACATCATTATACAGTATTTATTAGAAAAAATGATCTTATGCAAAATGTTATGCTCTTGCAAGATATGAAAATTTTCCAAAAGGACAAAAGGATAAAAAGCTGCTAGCAGAACCTTTGCAAGCATGCGATTTGGGGCTACCCCAGCGCTGCATGTTAGACCAGTCTCGTGATATACGCTGGTTCGAAGCTCTTCAGCAATCTTTGCACAAAAAGATACAGAAATGTCAATGCACTGGAGAGGAATTTCCCATGCAAATACAAACTGGGATACGTAGAGCATACTTCTCCACCACTAACACCCCTTTCTTTGCAGACATTAGTTATATCAAGATACGCTTCATCCAAACTAGCAGCCATGAAATGAGGATCATATTTCTGGAAAACTACAAAGTAAGGCAAGTAAGAATGTCATTGAATATTTGCATATCATAAGAATTTGTGTTAACAAATTTGCATTAGAAACAAAGATGCAATGACTGACCTTTTCTGGTTAAATCACTGTAATGAGTATACTTCTTGAAGTCAGGGGGAACAAAAATCAATTCCGGACATAATTTACGTGCAATGAAACCAGGCATTGCCGCTCGAACCCCAAATTTCCTTGCCTATACCATGTTTGAAACTGTCTCAGCATATTGTAAGTTAACAGTAAACAAGCTTGCTGATTTAAATTGGAGAAAACATTAGTCAAACCTCATAATTAGCAGTCGAAATCATAGACAAGTTACCAACAGCCATTGGCTTTCCCTTCAACGAAGGATCACTCAGTGTTTCAACGGCAGCATAAAATGCGTCCATATCCACGTGCATCCAATTTTTTGAAAGATCACGTGTACCTTCAAGCTCTAAAACTCTTCTATCAGCCACCTAAGAAAAACATAAAGAGATATAAATGCACCGCAATAGTATTATTAAGAAGCTCAGCATCAGAAAATAAACGACCAAGATAAACACTAGCTACGCTTTCTTCCAAACAAATTTAACATAAGAAATAAAGAAAAGCTTTACAAACATTAATGTAACAACGATGTTGTATGAAATTACCATCTGGTAATGAGATAAATCGTTTGGTGCGAGTTTCGCACATTGGGCGAGCATGTTTTCAATCTTTTGCCTCATATAAGCTTCTTTTCTTTCCTCATTCTCGAAATACTTCGATCCTTTACTCATTTCATACACAATTCGTTGCACTTTCTCTTTATCCACTCCCTCCATACCTGAAATTAGGGGGGAAAATAATTAAATGAAACCGTCACACACTTGCAGCACATAATTAATCCAAAAACCAACATTTAAACGAATTGAACGTTAAAATCATATTCTTCCTTGAATAAATCCATACATAAATCTTAAAACCTAGAAAAAAAAAAAGAGCTGATAATTTCAACAGGAATGAAGTAGGAGAAATTTACCAGCTTTAGCGTTAGTGTAAACAGTGTGATAAGATTGCCATGGCTTTGCATTGCTTTCTCCCGACGACGCCGTTTGGGTGGTGATTTCCATTTCAGCTACCTGTTTTGCTGCGTTACGATTTTGAAAGCTTACTTGAGAAGGAGAGTGGGAAAACCGAATGTAGCGCGTATATATAGGAGAGAATAATGGGCTGCTATCGCCCACCAGGTTACAATAACGGATTTTCACTAAAGTGGGCCTAGGCTCGTTTCTAAATAAAAATAGGTTTTACGAAAATAGAGAAAAAGGTTTTAAAATTTCAATTTTTTTTACAAAATATTAAGATTTTAAAAATATGGATTTTTCTAAAATTTTCAAAAAATATATATCATATAATTATAATATGCATATTATATATTAAAAATATATTATTTAAATATATATTAGATATTTAAAATCAAATATCTTAATTATCATTTATTGTTACATAAAAATTATACTCTTATATATATATATATATATATATATATATATATATATATATATATATATATATATATATATATATAATAAACCAATATATCATATAATATTTAGAAATAATATAATATCATTATGAATAAAAATGAGTAAAAATTATAAAAAATTAATCAAATCGATTAAATTGAATCAAATTTTTATTTTGATTTGATTTAATTCAAATTTTTAATGTTTATGTAATCAAAAATAGTTAAATTAATGTATTATTAAATACATGTCAGTTTTAATGTATTAACTATTATATTTATTCATTAAGATTAGATTAAACTCATTTTATTAATCAAAAATTAATTAATCGTTAATAGAATTGAAACATCATATACAAAAATAAATGTATATAATATTAAAATTAAATTATAATAATTGAAACATCATATTCATAATTAAATATCAAAATATATTATAATTTATGATATTCATAATAATAATTTATATTATTATATAATTAATGATCATTATTAAATAATAAAGAAATAAACAATAGACTTTGACTTTTTTTAGTTTGTTTCTTTTGTAATTTTTTCCAACCATTTGACTGCGGTGTTATGGGGTTACTTAACCGATTCATAGGTATTAAAAAATTGATTTTATTATTTTTTAAATATTAAATCTAAATATAAATTAATAATAACAATTAATTATGTATTTTTTCAATTTTTAATTATTACATAAGAAAATTTTAAAATTATATATAATGAAAAATAAGTAAAAATTGAAATTAAAAATTATTAAAAAATAAAATTAAATCAATTAAATTTTAATTTTAATTTTGGATTAAATCGAATTTTTTTAACCCTCCAGAAATTGACTTTAAATGAAGGTTAAAATTGACCAAGACAGCGTTATATAGTAAAGCCGCCATTTTTGAGAGAGTCAGATTGCTAGCCGACAATTTTTATTTTCCTAATAAACAAACATATTCATAAATAAAACACTATATAATGTCAGAAAATTACATATATATATATATATATATATATATATATATATATATATATATATATATATATGCTTTTTGTATTTATTTATTTTTATGATGTTTCCAGGAATCTTATTCATGTGATTTTTCAATCATGACCATTCTTTGGGTCATGGAATTTTTCACATCTTTACTGATTAGCAATAAATTAAGTATTTATTTTTTGGATAATTATTCAAATAATAGATTTTATTTTGTAATAACATGGAATGATTTTTAAATTTTTTGTAAAAAAAATAATTTTAATAATAAATTTAAAATAAATATTTTTAGACAATCCTTCACTAAGAATTCAATTATCAAATCTACTATTATTTATGAAATTACGAGATATAAACTAAAATAAACATATATTAAATTTTTAAAAATGTTATCTTTATAAATATTTTTAAGAAAAATTTATTATTTTTATAATTTTGAAAAATATAATATTTTAATAAAATTTTATCAGATAAATTTTAAAAAATACCATTTAAATTTATTACATGGTAATAAAATTAAAAATCCCTTGCAATGTAAAATTGAATTTATTCATCATAAAATTATAAATTTTCTCAATGATAAATACAAAATAATATATGGATAATATTAAAAATAATGGTAATTAATAGCTGGTGTGCTGCTTCAAACCTCAAATAAAATAAACATTTTAATGGTATATAGTCAATCAGTCTATAAAAATATAATTCAACTATATTAATAAAATAATAAATGTACACAAAATTGCTATGAAAAATACAGAGATGAGATTTCCTATATACAATAACATAATTATTATGAAATTAATTAATAACTGATATTTATCGTATTTATCTTTTAAATTTATATATATATATATGCTCTATAAAAACTTGAAAAATCATATAATATTATTATTTTTATAAAAAAATTATTATTCTTATATTAAAAAATCATATAATATTATTATAAAATAGAAAATAAAATATATCATGTTTTTTTATTATGTCTTTGTTAGAGGTTTCCACCGTAGTAGCCCTGGACTTGTAATTTGAATTAGGACATTTTAAAATAATTAAATTATAAAGACTAGACTAAGTAAGAACTTTCAACCATTGATTTTATTATTATTATTTCATCATTTTTAAAAAAAAATCAACGGTCCAATTCTTTACTCTCGTACTTTTAAAAATTTCAAAGATCAATCAATGGTCTCCTATGGCTGCCATATTCAATACAATTTCCTTGCCGTTATTATGCTTATTCCATACATAAACAGCACAAATAATCTATACATTCTCTGTATAAAACCCATGTAGTTGTTTGTTTTATTTCTTCATTTAGTATCCAACTCGTGCATTTTTATCAGTCCACCTAGTTTGATTCTTCATCTGAGAGATGAACGCCATTGGAGTGAAACCATTAGCAGGTTTGCTTGATGGCAGCGTTCCATGTAACTTGAAGCCAAGGAATAACCATGTCTTGCCAATCAAAGCAGTTGCTTCTGGGTCGCACCAGAAAACTGCAGTATCCATCAATGTCACCTCTAATGGCAATATCAATACTCTTGTTCCACCCTCTGATCAACCCATTTTAGCAAATGGGCACCCAGGTAATTTCCCAAATTATATGCTAAAACAAACAATAGGACTTGTTAAAAAGCAATATATTTCTGTCCTTAAGATCTTTTATTATACGTTGATGAAAATTTTAATGACGGAATTTCAACGTATGCTTGTATTCTCAATTGAAATGAGTAAAATATATCATAAATTTGGTACTAGATAATGATGAATTTTAATCGATCATTAAATCTCGTAACTATTTCATTAATTTTTTTTATTGGTATTAACAGGAAAAAGCCAGAGCCCGTTGTCTAAAATTGGAAACTCAACGAACATAAAATGGCACGAATGTTCAGTAGACAAAAACGACAGGCAGAAACTGCTGGATCAAAAAGGTTGTCTTGTGTGGATCACCGGACTCAGTGGTTCAGGTCGGATCTTCTCTTCTGTTTAATTCTTTCTGTTGATCTTCTAATTGCTTTCATCGACCGTTGTGATGAGTAATTTGCTTTAATCTGGTGGAAAAATTACAGGAAAAAGCACAGTGGCATGTGCTCTGAGCCAAATGTTGTACCAAAGAGGAAAGTTAACTTACATTCTTGATGGAGACAACCTTAGACATGGTCTCAACAATGACCTTAGCTTTAAGGCAGAAGACCGTGCTGAGAACATTAGACGAGTTGGTAAGTCATCTTCTTCTTGATATAATTTAATAATTTGATCGATCATGATCGTTCTTGAATTATCTTCATAATTTTAAACATGATTATGTGTTACTGTATAAGTTAAAAATTTTATAAATCACAAACTAATCTTCATGAATCGAGATAAGAATTTACAACAAATCAGACTCTTGAATGCATCATGTAACATGTAGTAGAACACGAATTAAGTTACGTAGTTGAATTGAGTTGAATCGAACTTTCCCGAATCATATTTTTTGTTGGTAATGAATGGTGTAGGGGAAGTGGGGAAGTTGTTCGCAGATGCAGGAGTAATATGTATAGCATGCTTGATTTCTCCATATAGAAAGGACAGAGAAGCATGCAGAAATATCTTACCAGATGGTGATTTTATTGAGGTCTTTATGGATGTTCCTCTTGGCGTTTGCGAGTCCAGAGATCCAAAGGGTCTCTACAAGCTTGCTCGTGCTGGTAAAATCAAAGGTATTATATCTATATATATATATATAGCTGCTGAATTTCCTTTCCTCTGATGAATTATCAAATGGATATGATGATATTCTTTGCTTAATTTGCAGGCTTTACTGGCATTGATGATCCATATGAACCACCACTAAATTGTGAGGTAATTAATATATCTTATCATAAATAAGATTTTGAACATAATTTTATCGATGATTATTTAACTAAAATTTATTATGATGATAATCTGAATATAAAATACAAGAAAAAGGTATTTATGCAGTGTGATAATTAAGATATGTGTTTGATTTGGACTGACAGATATCATTGAAATTTGACAATGGAGAGAGGGCTTCTCCATGTGAGATGGCTGAACAAGTGATCTCTTACATGGAAGACAATGGTTATCTTCAAGCTTAGCAACTCTCTTCTCTTCTTCTGGCCATCTGCCATTTTTTTCCTATATATATGTATATATATATATACACATATATACATATGCATATATAAGGATACTGAAATCAACATCCGAAGTTGATGATGATCCAACTTTCACTTCTGTAATTTGTCTGTCTTTGATTTTTATGTATCAAGCTATTTATTTGCTTTTGCCTACATGTTGGCAATGCATATGCACTTCATAATTTTTAACATAATTTGTCAATCTTATACAAAAATAATATGAATAATAGATTTAAATTATTTGTAATTAGGTTTATATCGACTGGTATTAAATACAATCAAAATCAAATTATAGTATAAATTGATACATTAATTTAATTTAAATATAATTTATAAATTAGATTATGTCGTGTTATGTTGAATTTTATCTATTAATTCAATTTAAATATAATTTATAAATCAAATTATATCATATTGTGTTGGGTTGAACCTACTAATCTATTTTAACAATGCGATAAAAATTATATTATATTATTTTTATTTTTATAGCTTAATCATATTATTATATAATATACGAATTATTTTTATGTAAAACATATTAGGCTGATTAGTATAACATGTAAGTTAATAATTTCAAGTGGATTATATTGGATTATTCAAATTCATATCATATTTAAATTTGAGAATTTGACACGATTAAAATTATAATCAATTTTATAATCTTAATTTATTTCAATAATTTTAAAATATTTAATGAAATTAACAAAAAAAAACATATAAAGGTATCAAAATTTCCCATTTATAGCAATTGCCATTATTTATCTTAAAAGGAAATTATTTTAATCCTAATATGAATAGGATCAAGAAGAATATCAATATTATTTATATCCTAAAATAGATAATTTAATATAATATAATATTAATTTACAAATCAATCAACCAATGATCAATGAAAAATTTTTCATTAATATTTATTTCCTATTTCTGATGATTTTATTTCTATTTCTATATAAAATTGACAAGAAATCTCACCAAATTGCTTAGAGTCTATGATTTCTACATTGAAATGACTAGAAAGCATTTCTTACAAGGGAAAATCATTTTTCCTTCATAAGTAACATAATTATGCCAAAAGAAAAAAAAAATTAAGAACAAAAAATGCAAAATTATTTTTAACAAACTGGGATAGTTTAATCGATCTTTACGATTCAAATTTTAGTATATTTTAAGAATTTTGTTCAATTTTTAAGAGAAAAATTACCTCATATTTTATGTCGTATTTAAATTGATCATGAACCTATTATATCTATAGATAAATACAACTACAACACAAACCATCAACCTGAATTAAACCCCTATACCTCCATTAATTAAAAAAAAAACAGGAAATTTTTTTATTTAATTTGGGAAAGTTCATGTTACCTAAATTATAGTTTCTTATGTTTTGTGTGTATATATATATATATATATGCTAAAGTTATGCCTAAAATTTGCTACATTGAAATCATCAACTTTCTGTTGTAGCTACTATTTCTCATTGATATATATGAAGGGATTCATGCTAATTTATATCATATAGTCCCCTCTTCATAGAGTTATTCCAAATTTCCCTCTATCAAACACTTTGCACAAATCTTTTATTTTAAACCGTTGATCTTCTTGAATTTAAATCCGACGTGTTATTCATACATGTATACTTATTGTCATCGTTCTTATATCTAGATTTATTTAATATGTATCTGATTTAGACGAGTATTTATGTATTGGTTTGCATATAACACAAATATGGTTCAGCTGGCAATATGGAGCATTCTTCTTTTACTAGGTTTGCTTTTGCCTCAATTTCTTTCATTGCTTTCATCTTCCTTTTGCTTGTTTCTATTTTATTTTTTTATTATATTATTAGTTCGAGTAATTTAAAAATAAAAATGACATTTATCTAAATAACTATACGTATTATTTTTTAAAAAATTATATAGTTGATAATTTAAATCTAAGGAGTCCTTAATTTTTATCGAGCATTTTAAAAAATTGAATTAAATTGGCTAAATAATTTATTATTAATTCACAGGAATAAATGCTAAAGCTGTACCCTACGATTACACAGCTTCAATTGAGGTAATCACTATTTTTTTTTTCTTGTTTTTATTATCGGAACATGAAAAACTCGAACTTTACATCTTTATATATGAATCAACATAATTTGATAATATTACCATGTTAAATAGTTTTGTACTTTTACTCGTATTTATATGTAATGAATGATTTTCTTCTATTGTTGCTTACAATTATGTAGTGCTTGAGAAGTCCTCATAAACCCCAATACAATGGAGGAATGATAATAAACCCAGAACTGAATCATGGGTTGAAAGGATGGTCCTCTTTTGGAGATGCGGAAATTGATCACAGGCAGCTTGGAGACAACAACTTCATTGTTGCTCTTTCCAGACTTCATCCTTATGCCAGTGTCTCTCAAAATCTCTACTTGCTCAACAACACCCTCTACACCTTTTCTGGTACTTTGCTCTTTTCATACATTCATTTTATCAACTTCTCTCTTGATAAATTTTATTTGGAGTTTTGAATTTTAATGGTCGTTTCATTTTTGATGATTTTTGTTATTTTTAGGTTAGTTGTTTTACCGTTTTAGATCTTAAAAGTTTATTTTAAGCTTCATGTAATAGTTTAAATGATTTTTTTGATATGATATCTGAATTTTTATGATCGAAAATTATAAAGTTCAATCTATAAATATCTAAATAAGAACAATACATGTTTGAATACGGGAATGTATTAACGATATAAAACTATTGTTAGACTTCATCGAATAATCAATGAAGAATCAAAATTTTAGAAAAATGGTGGTAAGTAGTGATCATGAAAGGCTAATTATAACTGACTTATGATTGTGAGTGAATTCATTACAGCTTGGGTACAAGTGAGTGAGGGAAGTGCTGGTGTTAAAGCATTATTCAAAACAAAGGCTGGGATCAAACATGCTGCTTCTGTTGTTGCTGAATTCGGTTGCTGGTCCATGCTTAAAGGTGGTCTCACTGTCGATTCCTCAGGCTCTGCTCAACTCTACTTCGAAGTAATCTTTTCTTCCCTCTCTCTTTTTATTGGTAATCATTATGCTATTAGCTCGTTTGATTCTTTTACAAGTTCTTTGTATCAATTTATAATATATTTATCTACTTGATTCATATGCAGAGCGAGAACACGGCAGTCGAGATATGGGTGGATAGCATCTCATTACAGCCTTTCACTGAAAAACAATGGAAATCTCATCAAGTTCAAAGCATTGAAAAGGTAAAAGACGTTTACAGAAACGATGTTTCATTTTAATCAATATCCTTCAGGTTTGAATGTGGATCTTAATTTCCTGGCAGACTCGCAAGGCAAGGGTGAAAATCCAAGCAGTAGATAGCCAAGGAAATCCATTGGCCAATGCTAAAATCTCCATAGAACAAAAGAAAGCGAGTTTCCCATTAGGGTGTGCAATAAACAAGAACATTCTCTCAAATCCTGACTATCAGAAATGGTTTGTTTCAAGATTCAAATTTACAGTATTTGAGGATGAAATGAAATGGTACAGCACTGAACCAAGCTATGGAAATGTAGATTATTCAGTTCCTGACGCCATGATTGAATTCTGCAAGCAACATGGCATATCAGTACGAGGCCATAATGTTTTCTGGGATGATCCGAGATTTCAACCGGGATGGTTGAACTCGGTTTCGCATAGTGAGTTTGTGAAGGCTACGACTCATAGATTGAACTCAATAATGTTGAGGTATAAAGGAAAAATAATTGCTTGGGATGTTGTTAATGAAAACATGCACTTTGATTTCTTTGAAAGCAAGTTAGGGCAGAATGCTTCTGCAATTTTCTACAACATGGCGCAAAAGGCTGATGGAACTGCAACATTGTTTCTGAATGAGTTTAATACTATAGAAGATAGTAGAGATAGTGTTTCTTCCAGCACAAGGTACCTTCAGAAGCTGAAAGAAATCCAGGGTTTTCCAGGAAATCAAAACCTGAAACTTGGAATTGGACTTGAATCTCATTTCAATACTACGAATCTTCCTTACATGAGAGCTTCTATTGACACTCTTGCTTCTGCTAATTTCCCCATTTGGCTTACAGAAGTTGATGTTCAAAGTGGCCCTTATCAGGTAACAATCTATTCTTCTTAACCAGATGAAGTTTACAGGTTTTTATCGAGGCTTGATTTCATGGGCAGGCACAGAACCTGGAAAAGATTCTGAGGGAAGCACAAAGTCATCCGAAGGTTGACGGAATTATATTATGGTCAGCATGGAAACCTGAAGGATGCTACAGGATGTGTCTTACAGATAATAACTTCAAAAACTTGCCAACTGGAGATGTTGTCGACAAGCTGATGGCTGAGTGGTTTGGCTTAGATTCATTATCAGGAACGACAGATTCTAATGGTCTGTTTGAAGCTTCCTTAGTCCATGGAGATTACCATGTAACTGTACATCACCAAGCTTCAGATTCTTCTTCCCATCAAAAGCTTGAATTGGACTCAAGTTTCCAATCTGAAAAGCCATTGCTTCTTTCCTTTTCTTGATCATTGTTTCATCTATTTATCTGATTTCCAAGTTCTACTTTATTTTTTTTTTTAAATAATAAGATTATAATAATTTTAAATAGTTATCATATATTTCTCAAAGATATCCATTCAATTACTTTGTTTCCAAATTTGGCTGTTTGCACCAGATTTGCTTACCATAACCCAAAACTATGACATGCTTTTCTTTTTAATCTTTAAACACTAATATATGTAAAATACGATCGAATTAAAATATTATCGTTGAATACGATTATTTAAACATATTTTAACAAGTTTATCTGATACTAATATAATTCAAAAAATTACTATATATTGGATGATCTTGCAGGGAAAAACAACCCAACATTTCCATATATATATGTGTGTGTGTGTGTATGTATGTATATATACATATATTTACAGCCATTGTTTTTCTTTTTGATTCTTACCAGTGTACTCTTTATTGCATTGCTCTCTGATGTTAAAAGGTATGCAGACTATCTTCAACTAATAGTTTATGTCTTCACAAATTATATAATCTTTATCCATTAATTTCATTTTGATTAGATGATCATCTTTTTATATCAATTCAATAATTATTTACTTGCAAGGATTCTTAAAATATTTATAGGTGGAAGCATTTTGTGCTTTTTTTTTTTGGGTTTAAATAATGATTTATTATATAGATGTGGTTTAAATAAATATTACTCTTTCTTGATGATTATGGATAATTTAGTTTTCATATTCATTAAAGTTATTATCATTATCTTTGATTACATCTGAATGGTATTTTTTCAGAGAAAAATACTGTTTATTGGCAGAGAGTACTTTGGTTCTGACTTGTTCATGAGACAATATTTCTGGTATATATTCCTTAAATAAATTGGCTTTAATATATATATATATAGATAGAGTCTGACATTGATGCTTTATGTACAAGGAACTGCAAACTTGTGAGAAGATGACAAAATTTTCAGAATCTTACATATACATAGTCTCATGCTTCAGCATTATCATCATATATTCAGGTACATCTTTCAACTTCTTTGTGTCTGGTTTCGATGTGTTCTTTAATGCAAGTTGCTCTTCCAAAATTGATCAAATGGCTCTTTTTTTTCATGTTAAGTTTCGGTATCTCAAGATATAATTTTTGAAAATGTAAAAAATTTATTGACATCTTAATTAAAACAATAAAAAATCATCCTTTCTTTATTGGATGTCTCGAGTTCATATGTTCGAATGAAGTAACATGCACTACAAGAATCCGTTCCTTAATGGAATCCATCAAGTAGAAAAGGGTAAAATGTTTCATGGAATTGTTGGAAATAGAAGACCAGAAAACAAAGATGAAAGGAGAGAAGTTCGCAGAATAGCAAGATGTGTTATAAGTTTGGAAATCCATTAGCCAGTTTGATAACATATTTCAATGACGACGAATTCCAATCGACTAAGCCCGGCCTGTCTGTCAACTCCTTTTGATCCAACATTCCTACATCCATCTTGCTGGCTGAACCAAGCTTTCGCACCTAATAGGAATGTTAAACTAACTAGTATTCTACACTTTTTTCTGATACAGGGCTTGGAATTCAGTGTCTTTCTTATTACTATTCTGCTACAACAAAGGCAAGAATAAATCCATCTCTTCTCCAACTATACTCTATACAGTGTTCGCTCTAACAGCCACAGGCACCATTCACTTGCAAACCAATTCATTTAATGAGTTTTTCCTTTCTGCACGTATCAATCAGTGCATGGCCACCCCACAGAAATCTCTTTACAATGGAGGCATAATAGTTAATCCAGAATTCAGGCATAACATTGATGGATGGACTGTTTCTGGACAAGGAGAAATCAAAGAAGGGTTATCAGAAGATGGGAACAGGTTCATTGTTGCATACAGTAGATCAGGAACATTAGACAGTGCATCCCAGAAAGTCCAGTTGGAGAAAGGAACGCTCTACAGTTTTTCTGGTATGTTATTTCCTTATTATTTTCAGGATACATTACAGGATTTATATATATGTTTTTAACCCCCTTTTTTTTTCTCTTATGTCTGAACTGGGAATTTTCAGCTTGGATTCAGATCAGTGAAGGAAGTGAAACTGTAGCTGTTGCTTTTAGAGATTCTGATGGTGGACATGTTCATACTGGTTATGTCATAGCCAAGCATGGATGCTGGTCTCTGCTAAAAGGCGGCATCGTGGCTAATGTTTCAGGCTTCGTGGACCTTCTCTTTGAGGTTGGAAAAGCCTTGCAAATTCTAAATATTGGAATCAGAATTTTGATCTTGATTTTTACTGATTGGCAGAATTAGGAACTGAATGAAATTGTTTCCTTCCTGTCGTATTGCAGTGCAAGAATACAACAGTTGATCTATGGATTGACAATGTGTCTCTGAAACCTTTCACCATGAAAGAATGGAGATTCCATCAGGATGATATCATTGACAAGGTGACTGAACCCCATTACTCATCATGTCATTTATGTCCAATTCCATGCTTGTCGGAAAGTTGCTAGACTACTATAATCCATCTGAGAAAAATTGATATAATGTGAATGCTGTAGGTACGCAAATCCAGGGTGAAGCTACGGGCAATTTATGCAAATCAAACAGCATTGGAAGGTGCTATAATCTCGATCAAGCAAATCAAACCAAGTTTCCCATTCGGCTGTGGCATGAATCACTACATTCTCACCAGCGAGGATTACAGGAAATGGTTTGCTTCAAGATTCAAGTTCACAACATTCACCAACCAGATGAAATGGTACAGCACGGAGAAAATAGAGGGACAAGAAAATTACACAATTGCAGATTCCATGATGAAATTCACCACAGAAAATGGTATTTCTGTCAGAGGTCATAACATCTTGTGGGATGATCCTAAACGCCAGCCTGAATGGGTAAAAAATCTTCCTTCTGATAAACTGAGGGGAGCAGCAATGAAAAGGGTGGATTCAATAACTCGAAGATATTCGGGAAAACTAATTGCCTGGGATGTAATGAATGAGAATCTCCATTTCAGATTTTATGAGCAAAACCTTGGAGAAAATGCTTCTGCAGAATTCTATTCAAGTGCTTATAATCTTGATCCGAAAACAATAATGTTCATGAATGAGTATAACACCATAGAATATAGCCAAGATGGAGCAGCAAATCCAGCTAACTATATAAAGAAACTTAACGAGATTCTTTCGTATCCAGCAAACCATGGCATGCTTGCCGGAATAGGACTTCAGGGTCATTTCAGCACTGGCCAGCCAAATCTTGCTTATATGAGATCTGCATTGGACATTCTTGGCTCTACAGGATTGCCCATATGGCTCACAGAAGTCGATATAGTCAAAAGCGACAACCAGGTACCTCCTAGTAGATATATAACTCATCTTACAACTTGAGCATAATGAATGATTTCGTCCCAGCGCATCACTATTTTCATTTCGAGCCATGACAAACTATTTTTGGATAAGTTGCAGGCAATGTCATTGCTAATGGGCAGAAAATTTTGACAGGCAATGTACCTGGAGCAAATCCTGAGGGAAGGGTACTCACATCCTGCTGTTAAAGGGATCATCATGTTTGCAGGACCAGAACAAGCTGGATTCAATGTTACAACATTGGCAGATGCAAATTTTAAGAACACACCAGCAGGAAATGCTGTTGACAAGCTGATTTCAGAATGGAAAACAAAGAATCTGGAACTTGTCACTGATAGCAAAGGATTTGCACAAGTTTCATTGTTTCATGGGGATTATGAAGTAATAGTTAAACATCCAAGGACTAATCTGTCAAATACTTCAAACTTTAAGGTGGATGAACATAATTTTGAAGAAACCATTGATTTAAATATCAATAAATGATGTATTTTTTTTTAACATCAGGGATATAATACATCAATTAATGGTTTTAATTTCTCGATTTAACCATAATGATTAAATCGAAATAAGTTAATTTTATATATTTTTTATTATTTTAAAGATAAAGGTGAATGCACTTTATAATAAGAAAATTTATTGACTTTTTATATTTAAATTTATTTTTTTGTGTTAAAAAATGATATTATTTAATATTATATATAAATTAAGAAAATTAATTGATATTTGCTTTTTAATTCTATTTTTCTAGTTAATTTAAAAAAGTATTGTAATTTTATGATTTTTAATTGAAAAATCACATGATAAAATATAATTATCAAGGATAAATTAAAAAATAAAAGTAATGAATTTATAAAATTAAAATTATTTTTTAAATAGAGGAATTAATATTTCATAATTATATTATTTAAAATAATATGGAATAATTTATTCTTCCACAGAAGCACCTGACCAGTAGTATTTCTCCACGCGGCAAATTGTCCAGGCGACGCCTTTGACTCGAAGTCAAGACAACACTAGCACCAAAAAGCTGTTTGCTTGTCGAGAAAACGCGGGAAAAAGCCAAGGAAACACCAAAAAAAAAAAAACTTTCCCTTTTCTTTTCCTCTCTGATTTTTCGGTACCTAAATGGAGCACAAGTTCTGTATCGTGTTAGATGATTCATTCACTCTTTTTTTCTTCACTTACGTCTCTCTATCTCTTGTTGATTTATCATTTAGCTCATTCAAGGAAGAGAAAGTGACAGAACAGAGTGATGTATCTCAAGGGTTTTGTTTGTGTTTGTTGATTTTATGTTTTTGCCTTGTTTAATTTGTTTATAATTATTGTTTCTGTAACTTTTTGTTTTTCTGGCTTCTGTTTTGCAGTTCTTTCCTTCCATGCTTATGTTTGTTAATTTTCAGGTTTCATCTCACTTTCTTTATTACCTCAAGCTATAATTTCTGAAGTTCTTTAAGATTTTCATCAACTTTACCTGTGGGAATTTCAGTTCCTATTGCATGTTGTTTTTTAGATACTTGAAGAGTTCATCGTATGGTTTAAGAATTCCGATGTTTTAACTTCTATGACATGGTTCTAATGGCGGTTACGTGTTCTTGAGTTGGATAAATTTGTCCCAATTTAAGCTATTCACCTCACCACTAACGCATGTTTTTGGTGTTGGATAGATTCGGAAAAATAATGGAGTAGAATGCTACGTTTTTAAGTGTAGGATAGATTTGAAAATCTGAAAGTTTTGGATAGATTAGTAGATTATGCTTTTTTATTTCTGGCATGCTCTTTGAGAAGATCCTTGGACATGTTCTTTTCTGAGATGATGGCCTCCTAACATGCTTCTTTCTCTTCTTTCTGTTGAAATCCTTAGGGATTGATCCATCTCCAGGGACTTCTAGCTCATTTTCTGGTTGCTACTTTAGCTTCCTTGAATATGGATATGAATGCTAAAAAGCAATATAGTTACCTGATGAATAAATAAGGTCAGAATTATTCCTGCTTTGCTATCAAATTATTGCAAGGAATATTGCTAGAGAGTAAAGATTTCTGTATTTCTTAATCCTCTTTGTATTGAACCACAGTGGTTGCTGTTAAGGCTCATTTCTTTAACTATAATATTTTGATATAAGAAGATACCAGAAACTGAAGAGAAAGTTTGAGGAAGATACTGGGTAGGCACATGGGATTCAAATTCGATAATGCATGGCACATTCTGATAAATGAAATCACATATCTATTAAACCAAAAGTAATGATTATGTCACTCTATAAATATAATGCAGTTGGTGATGCTTACTTCCAGTGGTTCATGTATTGTCGATAATGCAATCACTGGTTGAAGTTTCAGACCTCAGACTCTCTTTATTGATTAGAACCATGATTTGATGCCTACACTGTTGCTTCTTTCTATATCTGGGATACTTTAACAATATCTGCATTGTTTATCATTTTGCTGGGGTAGGGTACTGCAGAAGCGTTTTATAATTGAATTATTAAAACAAAGTATTAGCGATTACTATGAAATCATGGGTTTGAGTTTGCAGAAATTGCTTTTTGTGTGTATAGGACTTGTTAAAAATGCAGTCACTAGTTTGATGTTGGCTTCTCATGCCATTAGGCTGGCATTCTAGGGGTTGAGCTTCTCCTTCCATTGTTATGTGATAGAGAAGATCTGGGATTTATTTTTTAGTAATATCTCCCTTCGGAAATTGCTGATGTACTAGAGAAAAACATCACCAGTCTGATTCATTCATTCGCATGCTTGTGAATTTACTAACTCACAGGTCAATTGCTCCAATAAATGATTGCTCATATAGGAGTTTGAAGAAAATGGGCTCTGAAATTCTGTGAGGTGGTTTTCTCAGGATTTTCTAAGAAGTTATGTCCCTCTTTTTGTAGGAAATGGAAGCTGGAGTTCAATTCTACTCTTTGATGTGGGTTGTCTTCACTCTTTGGTTGATGAAGTCAACTTGCACTTTACATGATCTTCCACAACTAATTGTTGTACTCGTAGCTGGTTCACAGCCATGCTTCTGAATGACTTACCTAGACCTCGAATTGATGACTTATTTACTTGGTAGCTCTGAACTATGTAATTATATTGAAATAAATTAAACAGGTAACTGTTAGACTGCTATATTTCTTATTTCTTAAGGCAAATCTACAATATAGAATAGGAATTAAACTGAATAGGAAATAACCTAGTCAAGAAAATAATCTAGTGAATATCCTAATTAGCAGTGATTATGAATATCTTAATTAGCAGCTTTCTTTATTTACACTCCCCTCAAGTTGGAGCATATATATTTGTCATGCCCAACTTGTTACAAATATGCTTAATCCGTATCCCATTCACAGCTTTTGTAAATATATCTGCTAGTTGATCCCCAGTTCTCACATGCCCGGTTGAGATGACTCTTTCCTGGATCTTGTCACGAATGAAATGATAGTCAATCTCAATATTCTTTGTTCGCTCATGATAGACTGGATTAGAAGCAATATGTAGAGCTGCTTGGTTATCGCACCACAGCTTTACAGGCATTGGGATTTCCTGACCAATCTCCTTTAGTAACTGTAGTATCCAGGTTACCTCACAAACAGCTTGTGCGATAGCTCTGTATTCGGAATCAGCACTCGATCGAGAAACCACATTCTGCTTCTTACTTTTCCATGAGACTAGATTTCCGCCAAAGAAAACACAATATCCAGTGGTAGATCTTCTATCCATCTTTGATCCTGCCCAATCTGCATCTGAGACACATTCAACGTTCAGATGACCATTATTCTTATAAAGAGGTCCAAGTCCTGGTGTGCCCTTTAGATAACACAAGATCTGTGATAATGCTTCCCAATGAAGCTTCGTTAGGGAAGCCATGAACTGACTAACAATACTCACAAATTGGGAAATATCGGGTCGAGTCACTGTCAAGTAATTCAACTTCCCAACTAGTTGTCTGTACCTTTCTGGATTATCAAATAGTTCACCGTCTCCTGCTAAAAGTTGACTATTTGGAGACATGGGAGTACTACTAGGTTTGACACCTAGTTTGCCAGTCTCAGCTAGCAGATCAAGAATGTACTTCCGTTGACAGAGAAATATACCCTTCTTACATCATGATACTTCAATCCCCAGAAAATATTTTAGTGTACCCAAATCCTTGGTCTGGAACTGAGTTTGTAAAAACACTTTCAAAGCACAAATACCTTCAGTATTACTGCCAGTAATGACAATATCATCCACATAGACAACTAACAGAATAACTCCTTTCGAGGAAGATTTATAAAACACTGTATGATCAGATCGACTTCTATTCATACCAAATTTCTGCAAGGTATCGCACATTCTACCAAACCAAGCC